>JAJAGP010004153.1:0-55627 GCA_025084515.1 Ancistrus triradiatus | reverse complement strand
GATGAGATCTTGTGTGGAGCCCCAGATCGAGGGAAATTATCAATGGTCTTGTATGTCTTACAATTGCTCCCATATACAGAACACTACGGTGACCTAAGTGGGCCAAAACAAAGACAAAATAAATGAAAAATATGAAAAGTGGCAAAGCACAAACAGGAACATAGATGAACATAGAACTGTTACAATAAAGTTCAGATAGGGATTTTTAACCCAAGAAACTTGGTCCATTGACAGCATCAATTGGCCCAATGAATTATTAACACATGCACACATTTTCAATTTGCAGTGTGCTTTAATTTAGCTCACAAAACAGGAACTATTGCTGCTAACAGGGGTCTGAACCCACAAAAGAAATCACTATAGTGTAGAGCTCATCAAAAAAAAATTAAAGCTATTATTATATTATAATTTACTGAAAGAGAAGGCCATCATTGAAGCTGCCCAGTCCAGCCAAAAGTGTCTTATCTTATTTTGAATTACTTACGAGTTAAACTGTAGGGCAGGCTTGCCTAAATTTTTACTTTTGTAGGCTTTTCATATGTGAGTTTATGCAGGAAACATCTTTGTTTTGGAAATAATGGCAGTGTGAATATTACAAGACAGATCAGCTGTATGGTCTATGAGAACTGCCTGTGGGACAGGATTTTTTTTCCCCAAGTAGTTTTTTCACCTCATCATGTCTTATGAAAACATAAAATTAATGCCTAATGCTTAGTTGCATTTGCTCAAATGCCTCAATAGGTAAACCTGATCCCTGTTAAGCAGTGTAAACAGGAGTGTGAATAAACCTGTGACATTTACTTACTATGAAGATCTTCATCTCTGTGTTCCAAATCACATACTACTTTGATAAATGTGCAAACAAGTATGGTAACCAAAGTATTAATGTTATGACAGCATACTTTGCTGCTAAAAAATAGCATTCAGTATGTTGTTGTATTGAACCTGAGCCGGTCTTATCCTGAACTGAATTAAGTGGGTATGAAAATGAATGAATGAATGTATTCAGTTTTTACTCAGTCAATTTGAAATTTGAAATGATACAGCATGATAAATGCTGTTGTATTCCTTTGAGCACCTTCATTATAACTAAAGATAAATATTGCAACCTTTAATCCTTCCCTGTTACCATTTTTCTTTGTTTTCCACTCTTTTAGTACTTACATGAATTACACAGAAAAAGGATAAGGATTGTTGTGTGTTTGGTTGGTTTAGTTCTTCTTACTTTATACCAGCTAGGAAGCTGTGGTCAAAAACCACAAATGACAGTTGATGGTTAAGCTCTTTACAGTGTTGGCTTTGCAATACTGGCATTTGAACTTGCAGTATTTATATCACAAGTCCAGAACACCAACCACTAACACTTAGGTGCCATCTCATTCTATTTTTAAAGATTTTTTTGTAAAGTTTGAGCTGATGTTCAAGAACAGATATAATCATGTCAGGTCTGTTAATCTCAGAAGTTATATATGATCGTGATGCTCACAAATATCAACATCATTCTGTACCACGATCTTGCTTAAGACAGAAAAGTGAGCAATTGAAACATTTCAAAGGGGTCTTCTTATGTGAATGTATGCTCATTTAATTTACAGGCAGGTATGCTGAAACTCTGCAGTGTATACATTTGTTTTCCCTGCTATTTAATCCATAAATCCTTAAACAAGCAAAGGAACTGCTACAACAGCCTTGATGCACTTATGTTCTTTATCAGACTTGGCAAGGCATTTCTTGAAATATTTTATTTTAGGATGGCAGGGCTGAAAATTTATGTACTGACTTCTTGAAGAGGTGGAAAGTTATGAAATAGTCACCGAGATGTCAAGTATGACCATTCTACTGCTTGTGTTAAACTATTTTTATCTATTATCTAGACATTAGAGGTGCTGTCTACATACTGTACGTTTGGCCAAATAGCGCAATTTCAGAATACAGTGGTATCTCAGTTCTTGACCACCTCGTAATTCGTCAAATTCGGTTGTCGACGCATTTAGGCTACAATCAACTGTCTTTTTCTCATCGTTTGCTCAGTACTTGGTGCATTTGCCTAAACTTGTAGGAGTCGAGTCGTGGAACTCGTTTCAGCTGAAACTCGATTCATGGTTCAGTACACAGTGATTCAATAGATCAGATTCATAATAGCTTTTGCTCAGTTCTCTGCAATTGTCATCTTGTTTTTCTTCATTTTTTATCTACAGCACTTATTCTTAGTGCAAATAAGTCTCCATGGGTCCTTAAAGGGTTGTTTTGACTGCCAATTGAAAGGGAAACAGGAAATGAATGCTCCACAACACTTTCAGGCTGCGTTTAGCTTAGCAGCTATGCTAGCGCTTGGAGTTCCACAATGAGATTTTTCAAGGCTTTACTCTAAAATAAACTTTGGGTTAATGATTTTGGCCAACTTTAGGTTACTGTGTTTTAAACATTAACTTACTTATCATTATTTATTATTACTCTGCTATTATTACAGTACAGACCGCTCTACCTCTTGTTAAACTCCTCAGTTCATGATACATTTAACTTACGACGGATTTGTCCGAACATATCCCCTTTGTAAATTAGGCAGCACCTGTACAATACAACTACTGCATATAATGTCTTATACAGTGTGGATTTTCTGGGGGTCTGGAACGGACTAATTCAATTTACATTATTCCTTATGGAAAAAATTTGATCAGTATTCATTGCTTTCGGTACTCAGCAATCCTCCTGGAACAAATTAACGATGAGAACCGAGGAACCACTGTAGTTATTTATTTAGTTTGGTTACCATCTTTAGAATATAACTTTGTATAACTACAATAGGGAGTTGAATTTGAGGAAAAGTTCCATCATGAAAGACCACCTTTTGTTTCCGAGGTCTGCAATGTCTGCTTGCTGTCTTAATATCAAGTCAGTTATAACCATGTTCTACTATACTCATGTGGGAACTGCTTATTATTACTAGATGCATTAATAGTTTGTTTTGCTTTTAACTGCTAAAAGACCTGACAACCCACACCACAAAGGAGATGAATCATAGCCTGTAGGAAAAGAGTAAATTACAAGCAACATCTCTCTTAGGCAACATCAAAAAGAGACCCATGACCTCAGCAGGGAAAGAGAGACATAAGAGGCTTGCAGTTTCCTGGCAGTGGGCATCTCTTTGGACATCAAAAGTCACAGTCCTCCAGAGACCAACACAAGGAAATTTGTGTTCACCACATGTTTCTGACTGACAGAGACACAACAAATACAACATTTCATTTAGAATGATTATAATAGGCTATTAGAAAACAAAAGGTGGTTCGTTGTTATAAATACTGTCATTAGTTACTAATAAGTTACTAGTAAAGAGATTTAGTTCATTATAAGTAAATACATAAATGTCTGTCTTTCATTATTTTCAAGTCTGACTGTTAATATTCAATAAATGATTTAATACATATGCCACTGACGCATTGTTTTGTTGAACATTAGGCCTCGACCACTGATCTCTTCTAATTGCAATGGTTTATTCTTTGGTCGGCCAAGATATTGGTTTTTAAACCAGCTGTTATTAAAGAACAGATTTTTTTTAAACATGATGCAGTCCCAATATCAATATTTCTAATGTTCCCAGTGTTTTTGGGATTACTCAACTTTAGGAGAGTGAAAGGTATTGGACAGGAAAGGGTGGGTTCAAATAAAAGGTCAGAAAGCTCAGCTAAGACAATTCTTTTTGTTTTGGCCATCAACCCTATCTGGCCAACCAATGACAAAACCCCCAGGACTAATTCTAGTGTACATGTTTTTCTTTCCTTTTTATTTCCTCCCTCTTCCTTGTTTTCACTTCCATTGGTCCTTTTCTGTCCTCCCCCTTTCTTTCTCGCTCTCTAGCTCAGTGACTTCCTCTCCCATTCTTTATATATCCCTGTTGTTCGATGCTCCTGAATGCATCCAACACCTATCATAATCTGTATGATGGTGAGAATGGCATTTGTATCATTAGTATACGATTGGGCCCAAAAAGGTATTGTAGTCAGCCACTGACTGTGAATATTCCCCTACTTAGAAAGAGATAGAGGTCTGTAATTTTCAATCATGGTACCCTTCAACTCTGATAAACAAAATGAGAAAAAACTCCAGGAATCACATTGAAAGGATTTTAAAGAATTTAATTGTAAATCATTGTGGGAAAATAAGTTTTTGGTCACCCACAAACAAGCAAGATGTCCCTGTGCCACACAGACCTGTAACAACTTCTTTAAGAAGCTCTTCTGTCCCCACTCATTACCTGTATTAATGGCACCGTGTTTGAACCTCATTATCTGTATAAAAACATCTGTCCACAGCCTCAACAGCCCGACTCCAAACTCAACCTGGCCAAGACCAAAGAGCTGTTGACGGACACCAGGAAGAAAATTGTAGACACCGCTGGGAAGAGTGAATCTACACTAGTCAGCAGTTGGTGTTAATAGATCAACTGTGGGAGAAATTGTAAGACATACAGACCATTGATACTCTCCCTCGATCTGGGGCTCCACCCAAGATCTCATCCAGGGGCGTGGGGTCGAAATGATCATGAGAACGTTGAAGCAAAAATCCATAACTACACAGAGGGACCTGATGCATGACCTGCAGAGCGCTGGGACCAACGTAACAAGGCTACATCAGTAACACACGACGCGAGAGCTCAGATCCTGCATGGCCAGGCGTGTCCCCCTGCTTAGCCAGTACATGCCAGGCCCGTCTGAAGTTTGCCAGAGGCATATGGATGATCAGAAGAGGACTGGGAGAATTCATGTGGTTAGATGAAACAAAAATAGAACTTTTTGTAAAACTCAACTGGAGGAAAAGATGCTGGAAGTCACATACTGTCACGGTTCGCCCTGGACAGGTTGGTTACGCGCTCCTGGTCCTCCGGGTGGCTATCTGGACTTGGACATTTGCTGCGCCACCGGTTTGGCAAAGCCGCCGAGGAGAAGCTGGGATGCTTGCGCTGTGTGCATGACTATTAAACAGTCTCCCGCCCCTCCGCTCTCGTCTCGTCGACTCCGCCCTCCTGCCTCTCGTCTTCGACTCCGCCCCCTGCCTCTCGTCGTAATTCGACCGCACTAGTTGTGTAGGTCGAACCAATGGCGTCTCATTATTGGTCTTTGATGGAACTCGCTGGTGAGGTTCCAATCACCAGCCCCGCGGACATTCGTGCCCTCCTGACACCACGGACATTCGGCCGCGTCCCCTGCCCACGGCCATTTCGGGCACCAGTCCCTGTCCACGGACATCCGTGCCTGGTCCCGTCCTCTCTGTTGCAGTTCCAGTGGCGCCCAGGGCGTCGGCGGTGCCATTCCTGCCTCAAGGGAGACCCGTTCAGAGTCGTCCCTGCTCACGTCGTCGACTCTGCTGTCAAGCATCACGTCGTCGACCCTGGGCTGTCCAGCATCACGTCGTCGACCCTGCTGTCACTCACACGTCGTCGACCCTGCCTGTCAGCAATCACGTCGTCGACCCTGCTGTCAAGCATCACGTCGTCGACCCTGCTGTCAAGCATCACGTCGTCGACCCGCGGTCCAGCACACTCCAACGACTCCGCTCTGCAGCCCTCACGTCGTCCACGACTCCGCTCTGCAGCCTCACGTCGTCCACGACTCCGCTTCTGCAGCCTCACGTCGTCCACGACTCGTCTGCAGCCTCACGTCGTCCACACTCCGCCTGCAGCCAACACGTCATCCACGACTCCGCTCTGCAGCCCCACTTCTTCCACGACTCGCTCTGCAGCCTCACGTCCTCCACGACTCCGTGCTCCCTGGGCATCCACCCGTCTGTCCACTACCTCTCTCTGCAGCCACACGTCGTCCACGACCCGCTCTGCAGCCACACTCGTCCACGCTCCGCTCTGCAGCCCACACGTCGTCCACGACTCCGCTCTGCAGCCACACTCGTCCACGACTCCTCTCTGCAGCCACCAACGTTCGTCCGACTCCGCTCTCCAGCACCTCCAGTCGTCGCCTCCGTGTGAAGCGTTGCCACGTCGCTCTGCGTCAAGCGTCGGCCACGTCGCCTCTGCTGTCAAGCGTTGCCACGTCCGCCTCTGCTGTCAAGCATCGCACGTCGCCTCTGCTGTCAAGCATCGCCACGTCGCCTCTTGCTGTCACGTCGCCTCGTCGCTCTGCCCACCAAGCGCCGCCTCGTCGCCCTGCTCACAATCGTCGCCTCGTCGCCTCTGCCTCACAAGCCGCCTCTCGCCTCGGCTCACAAGCGTCGGCCTCGTCGCCTCTGCTCCAAGCGTCGCTCGTCGCCTCTGCTCACAAGCGTCGCCTCGTCGTCGTCTGCCACAAGCGGTCGCCATCGTCGACTCCGCTCGTCTGCCAACACGTCGTCGACTCAGCTCGTCTGCCACCACGTCGTCGACTCAGCTGTCTACCACCAGTCGTCGACTCAGCTCGTCTGCCACCCGTCCTCGACCTCAGCTCTCTGCCACCGTCGTCGACTCCGCCCTCCTGCCACCGTCGTCGATCAGCTTGTCTGCCACACTCGTGACTCAGCTCTCTGCCACACGTCGTCGACTCGCCCTCCTCCTTCTCGTCGTCGACTCCGCCCTCCTGCCTCTCGTCGTCACTCTGCTTCGTCTGCCTCTCATCATCGACTCTGCTTGTCTTTCCCAGAGGCCCTGTTGGGGGCCTTCCCGGCTTCCAGTAAGCCTTGATGGCCGCACCATGTTGGTTTTGCCGCATTTTCCCCCAGGTTCCCCGCCCGGAGAAAGGAAGCCCCCAGACAGGACTGTTGGGATCTGTTGGGCCCTTTTTTTTAAGGGGTCCTGGCTCCATCTCGGGCCCCTTGGGGGGGGGGCTTGTCACGGTTCGCCATGGACAGGTTGTTACGCGCCTCCTGTTCGCCGGGTGGCGATCTGGACTTGGACAATTGCTGCGCCCACCCGGTTGCAAAGCCCGCCGAGGGAGAAACTGGGATGCTTACCTGTAATGACTTGCAGCTGTGTTGCATGACTAAATTTAAACCTCATCCCGCTCCCCTCGGCGCGGGGATTTATCGAGGGAAAGCTCCCTTTGGAAGGTCATGACGGTACGTTCGTTTGGCGGTTGAAGCCCGCTTTCGTTATGGTCACCCGCTATAGGCTGAGGTATGTTCGTTCCGCGGTTTAAGCCCGCTTTGGTTATAGTTACCAGCTATAGGCTGACGTGTGTTCGTTCGGCGGTTTAAGCCCGCTTTGGTTACAGTTGCCAGCTAGAGGCTGACGTGTGTTTGTTCGGCGGTTTAAGCCCGCTTTGGTTATAGTTACCAGCTATAGGCTGACGTGTGTTCGTTCGGCGGTTTAAGCCTGCTTTGGTTATAGTTACCAGCTATAGGCTGACATGTGTTCGTTCGGCGGTTTAAGGCCGCTTTTGTTATAGTTACCAGCTATAGGCTGACGTGTGTTCATTTGGCGGTTAAGCCCGCTTTCATTAAGATTTGTTTTGGTGCAGCTTTTGTGTTTTGATATACAATCCCTTGAATAAACGCCATCATGATTATTACTATAGAACCTGCGCACGTCTCCTGCTTGCCACCAGGCACCCGTTGTGACACATACCAATAACACCATACCAACTGTGAAGCATGGGGTGGAAACATGATGCTTTCTGGCTGTTTTTCTGCAGAGGGGACAGGACGACTGATCCGAGTTAATGGAAGAATGAACGGGGCCATGTATCATGAGATTTTAAGCCAAAACCTCCTTCCATCAGTGAGAGCATTGAAGATGAAACGTGGTTGGGTCTTCCAGCATGACAATGATCCCAAACACACCGCCCGGGCAACGAAGTAGTGGCTCCGTAAAAAGCATTTCAAAGTCCTGGAGTGGCCTAGACAGTCTCCATAACTCAACCCCATAAAAAATGTGTGGAGGAAGTTGAAAGTCCGTGTTGCCCCGAAACATCACTGCTCTAGAGAAGATCTGCATAATTTACAATTAAATTCTATAAAAATCCTACAATGTGATTCCTGGATTTTCTTTTTCTCTTGTGTCTCTCAAAGTTTGAAGTGTACCTCGGATGAACTTACAGACGTGCACAATCAGTGCTGACTAAGGCCTTTTTTGCCCCACTGTACCTGTTTTTTTAGATTTGAACCTCTCAAGGTTCCAATCCAGGAAACAGGCACTTGGAGAGAGATAATAATTTCAAGTTCCAAGGCAACCCATGCCAGGAGTCTGGTCCCAAGAGTGTCCACAGATGTCAATCAATGCAACACTAACGAGAGGGGATGGCCTGGGATGGGTCTATGGTGTGAACCTCAACAATATAGCATATCCAGTGTCCCTGATTTGCCTGTCAGACATTAACATACTAAACGAAAGTGGGTAAACTGCCGGAGAAATTAAATTATTGAGATCCACAGATAATCAATATGGTTTGGGGGTGCGTGTCCTGTACTCCCACAGTGTGAAAGACGTCAACAACCGCTTGTGAATACAGCTGTGTCATCAGAGGTAGCAGTGTCAGCTGAGGTCCAGCTGGTGTTTCTTCCCATAGGGAACATCTTCACAATGTTTACATGAATAAATTAATAATATGAGACCAAATTTCATGGTTGAAAATAGCATAAAAGGTAAAATCCAAGCAGACCAAAACACTAATAAACCAGACTTGATGAGCTGCTGCAAACAATTTTTGGTGCCAACATCTACCCACCATAGCACTGCTTTCTTACAGCAGGGAAATGAGAATGAATCTATTTAAGAGTTAAATCATTCATATTATATATAATATAGACGTTATAATTCTGCATTCACACTCATACTAGGATTCAAAAAGCTTGAAAGGCAAATCTTACTGTGGGTTAAAATTGCCCAACTGAAAAAATACTGTCAAAAAATACATCAGTATATTGTTGTTTTAGTAAAGATCATGTGTCAGATTGCCAAGAGATTTGAGGTTTCATGCAAACCTCTCCACTACTGTTTTGAAAGGATAGAGCAAACTGGATACAACCAGTAAGAAAAAGGATGTGAAAGGAACAGATACACAGTTGCACCAAGCATTTCTACAAAATAAACACCAAAAGAAAAGTGAAAAACAACTCATAGCTGCTGCCCTTACAAGTAAGTAAATAAATAAATTAATTAAAATGGTCAAGAGAATGTTCATGTGGGGGGATACTACTGGTTTGCTTGCTCTACCATAGACCATCTACCATAGCTACTGTCTGATGTGGTACTGAAAATCTGATACATATCCGATATGTGACAATGCGACTCTCTGAGCAGCCAGATCAGAATCCGTGTGACTTTTTCATTCGCCATTAATGCACACTGAGGAGAAAGAAAATGGACAACAGCAGCAAGGGAGGTCTTCAGTGGCAGGACAGCAAATTAACAGACATCATAAATATTTAAAGTGTTATGCAAAAATTCATCAAGAAATGGCCAAATGTGGCCACAGAAGGACATGGCTACAGTGTCAAAGGAAAATAAAAAGCTTAAGAAACGAGGATGCAAATCAAAGAAGTCACCATAGCCCAGTGGTAGCCCAGTGGGTAAGGTACTGGACTCTGGCCCAGAAGGTCTAGGGTTCAAATCCCACCTCTGCCAAGCTGCCACTGTTGGGTCCTTGAGCAAGACCCTTAACCCACAACTGCTTGGATTGTAGGACTGTATCAATTGTAAGTCGCTCTGGATAAGGGCGTCTGCTAAATGCTGTAAATGTAAATGTAGCCGAACAGCATGCCATTTTTAACATGACCATTAAAGATGTTTCTGTTACTGTTGACTCTATTTGATTGTTTATCTTTGTGAGCAGGTCACATGAAGCATTGCTGTTTTGTGCATGTGCATCAGTTCAGGAGCGTGAACTGTTCAGAAGAATGTCGGATATACAGTAGGTCACATTAAAAAGATACTTTGAACAACATGGGAAAAAAACTGATTTGGTTAGAAGATTGGATTATGCCACTTTGCCTACTGTGTGAGCGTAGCCTATGATAAATGTTATATTTGATGAACACAATAGTTGAATATAAAGGTGTGATACTGTCAAAATACTGCACTTTACACATGGGTACATGAAATAGCATTAATTCATGCACTATTTCATGAGTGAGTAATCATTAAATCATACACGTAATTCATAATGAGTCACCATGAATATGCATAAAGTTAGCATGTCTCATGCATGCGTAAATGCAAAAGCAATATACAGTCTATCCTCGTTATCTCGGCCCCAGGTATCTTGCAAAACTCATCTCTTGCCATCTGTGATGGCAGGATGGAGTTCCCTTCTTGTACTTTACCTCCAAAACCCGCCAACCTCGGCTCTTTCCCTCGCCATTCTTGAAATGCGACAAATGTCTTGCCAGCAATGAAATTGTACCCCATTGAACCGCCAAGTTTTCAGGCGTCACTTTAATCTTACTGACAGGGTCGCCTTTCACTGCTCTCACCTGAGCTGGCAGCTCACCTGGCTGGTGGATCTTGAAGCCCTAGTTAAGCTCTAGACTGTATTCAAAATGGCATACTACATACTACTCACATACTACATCTGCCTAAAAGTAGTATGTAATATGCAGTATGCGACCAAAATGAAAATCTGTTGTGCCCTAAAGATACCAGCATTTTGTACTACTCCGGTCAAATTTTCTAGTATGAAGGGGGAGTTATCTTCGTGGTGTACTGTATCCCATCATGAACTACGGCCTCACTCAGCTCACCCTGCTTCACCAAAACATCATGGTGAAAGTTCAAGCTATCAAAAGTAGTGCTTTCAACTCCGACTATAAATATGAATATAGTGGTTGTATTGGGGTATGTTCTCATCAGAATGATGTGTTTATAATTGACATTGTTTTAGTGTTTTCAGAAATTTTAAGTCATTTGAGTATCTGTATGATCTCTCGTAGATGTATCATATAAATGCCTGCAGATGCATGCCTTTTCTGCAAGATCTTCTTTAAAATCATGGGGCACATGCATTGTTACAAAAATTCAGAGGTGCACACACAGTGGCTGCACACAGGGCCGGAACCATCATGATTATGTCATTTTGGCCACCTCAAGTAAACTTAGCCTGACCCTGCTTTCTCCGCTGATGCCACGCTGCTAATTGTTATTGCTCCGTTGATATGTTAATCTCATCGTCAGTCTTAAGTACATGTTTATGTACATTGTAAGTATGATTGTACGATCATGAGGGCTGCTCAGAAAAACACATTATGTCAGCGTTTGGAATAAATGGTACTGCCTTTGTCTAGTTTTTTTGTAACCTCGTTAAGTCACCAAACTCGCCTCTCGTCAAAAACAGCAATGAAATAGGGTTAGGCAAGATAACAAGGTTAGACTGTATTAATTCATGTCATAATTAAGGTGGAACATAAATATGAATATTAAGCATGAATAAATCCATTACTTCGTCATGAATTTATAATGTATGTGGCCCTCAAAGTGTTAATAGATACTGTAATTACTATAATTCCTAATCAGTAATACCGTGATAAATGTTTTAAATGTGTTACCGCTATGAGGTTTCATTACTGCTAGGTAAGTGTCACACTTTCATTTTATTGTTTTTCAGGCTGTTTCAATTTAATTGTACATATATTACAAACTGATTGCATACATATTCTGCAAAATAACAAGGGTTTACCATGGGTACGCCCTGCAATGACCTGTGCCTTTCTCACATTGGCTGGTGTCCAAACACTGCAGTCCATAAATTAATATAATCTTTAATAACAAACCTAATAGGCTTATCTAACTGAGAACAAGACAAAAGTAAATTGGGAGGACAGGCTTAATCATAGCTTGTCTCAACTACAATTTAATATACAATACATTTGTTTTTTCACATTTTGGTGTTTTAGTGTTTGATGTAAAAGTCACAGAATTACACAGTACTTATAGCTTGCTAACATTAGCCCTGGATTGTCATAAATAACATTATGGCCCATGCTGGGATGGTTTATTGGTTGGATGCCAACAGATTTATATCCTGAAGATGGAGAGATTTTTAAGAGCACAACACAACCTATGAGTAGTAAAAGTTTAATTATCGCCTGAGCCTGTATTCCCCTGGGGAGAACCAAAGCCATCCCGCTAATCAAAAACACCTTGACTCATGTCGTGAGTGTGTGTGCACATGTGTGTAAGGGAAAATATGGTGTACATCATGAATTTATAATAGTATATAGGCAAAATGTAACATTTACTGTATATAGTGACACTGGTGTGAACATTTCCTACAAATCTGCGAGTCAAACAAATTAAAGCCTCACAGTACAAAATAAAATCTAAAAAAAACAATTAAGTATAAATATTTACAAGGCTTAGGTCATTCTCTATTAAAATCCGAGGCATTACTATAGGTATTATCAAGATGAATATTTACAAAATAATCATTAATAGGATAGCTTCTGTTGGGAGGTGGCTGTCACATACCCTAACTCCTAAGTAAATAAATAATACTTGTGAAAGTATATAACACTAATTTTTTTTAAATCAGTAATTTTATATACAGTGGGGCCGCATTTAGTGTAGCTGCACTCCTCCATTTCAGATCAGGAAATGAGACTGCATGTCTATCCCTCATGATCACATGGTGAGTGTAATGTATGAACATGCCAATCTAGTGTATATCACTGACATAAAGTATGCTATAACAAAGTGACATAAATATGATGATCTACTGAACAATGCTGTTACAAAGTGACATTAACATGATCTACTGTATAACACTGTTATAAAGTGACATTAATGTATTCGTCTACAGAATAACCCTGATACAAACTGACATTAAAATGATGATCTACTGTATAACGCTGTTACAAAGTGACATTAATATGACGATCTACTGTATCACACTGTTAACTCTATTACTCAATTGCATGTAAACTTGTTGACTGGATTACTGACAAGATCTGATTTTCTACAGTTATCAAATTATTAAGTGCATGTATATGCACTAGATCAAAGAGTATACAAGCACTTGAATAATCAGTTAATGGAAAACCTCCGATTTTACCTGACTCAGGCAGTAATCAGATTTCTATCTTGAAGACAGCCAATAATCTCACCGAAGGATGTGACGTAAATTTCAAACTTCACTAACTAAGATAGCAAAATTCCTTATTTCCTCAAGTATATAATGCTAAACTGCATTTTAGAGTTTCCCCAAAAGCATTTGGTAGCTGTTTTGCAGTGTTTATTTCCAGGACTGCCAGATCCCATTATGGACATAAGCATCATTTCTATGGAAAAGGCCCAAAAGAAGCAAGAATAAGAGTACCTGCCAACCGTGTTTAAGTCCGCTAGCACAAGTACTAATACAATTGCTGAGAAATTTTATTACTGAAAAATCCAGCTCTCTTTATTGGATTTCTTAATCTGATTTCTAGATCGGAGTACGCTGTATACATGGCCACCTGAATAATCAGATACTGCTTAAATCAGACTGTGGTCAGATTATTAAGTGAATGTAGTGTGTTTCTATGCATTTAATAATCCGATAACTACAGAAACTCAGATGTTGTCAGTAATCCAATCAATGACTAACCAACGCGGTGTGAAAAAGTGTTTGCCCCCCCCCCCCCCCCCCCCCCTTGTTTAAAACATAAACTATGGTTTATCACACCTGGTTTCACTGTCTCTAGCCACACCCAGTCTGATTATTGCCCACCCTGTTTTCAATCAGGACAGTCACTTAAATAGGACCTGCCTGACAAAGTGAGTGATAAGTACACCAAAGATCCTTAAAAGCTACACATCCTGCTGAGATCCAATGAAATCAGGAACAGTTGAAAAAAGAAAGTAATTGAGATCTATCAGTCTGGAAAGAGTTATAAAGCCAAGCGAACCACAGTGAGAGCCATTAATCCACAAATGGCAGACATGGAACAGTGGTAAACCTTCCCAGGAGTGGCCGGCCGACCCATTACATCTGGTGTGAAAAGTAAGACAGCATTTCAGAAACAGAGCAGTATACCAACAGTAAAATATGGTGGTGTAGTGTGATGGTCTGGGGCTGTTTTTGATGCTTCAGGACTTGGAAGACTTGCTGTGATAAATGGAACTATGAATTCTGCTGTCTGCCAAAAAATCCTGAAGAAGAATGTCCGGCCATCTGTTCGTGACCTCAAGCTGAAACGAACTTGGGTTCTGCAGCAGGACAATGATCCAAAACACACCAGCAAGTCCACCTCTGAATGGCTGAAGAAAAACAAAATGAAGACTTGAGTGGCCTAGTCATGCCAAGTCCTGACCTGAATCTATTTGAGATGCTGTGGTATGACCTTAAAAAGGCCGTTCATGCCCGAAAGCCCTCCAGTGTGGCTGAATTACAACAATTCTGCAAAGATGAGTGGCTAAAATTCCTCCACAGCGCTGTAAAAGACTCATTGCAAGTTATGGCAAACGCTTGGTTGCAGTTGTTGGTGCTAAGGGTGGCCCAACCGGTTATTAGGTTTAGAGGGCAATCACTTTTTCACACAGGGCTATGTACGTTTGGATTTTTTTCTCCCTTAATAATAAACACCTTCATTTACAAACCGCATTTTGTGTTTACTTGTGTTGTCTTTGACTAATATTTAAATTGGTTTGATGTTCCGAAACACTTAAGTGTGAAAAATATGCAAAGAAAAACATGAAATCAGGAAGGGGGAAAACACTTTTTCACATCACTGTACATGCACTTGAGTAATCAGATAATGGAAAACCTCTGAGTTCACATAACTCGTGCAGTAATCAAATTTCTACTGTGCAAGCAGCAATCTCATAGAAATATGTGACATAAGCTTCATACTTTAATGTTAAATAATCAAATTATATTTCTCGTGTATATATTGTGTTTCAGAGTTTCCCCAAAGTGTTCGATAGCCGTTTTGCTGCCTTTAATTCCGTAGTGCATTTAATTCCGAGGTTGCCAGATCCCAGAAAAACGATAATTTCAGTGGAAAAGGAGGCTTTAGAAATCCGCGGACCTGACAACCGTGGGGGACTGCTCATGCACATGCGCAGACTGAAAACACAGATCGGGTAACTGGTATACATTCAATAGTAATCTGATTACTGGGGTAAACAGCTCTCGTTATCAGATTTCTTAATCTGATTTCTGGATTGGAGTATACTGTTCATAACTTGAATAATCAGATAACTGCATAAATCCATGTATGATTGTTACAAAGTGACTAACCTCACAATCTACTGTATAATACTGCTACAAACAAACATTAAAATGACAATCTACTGTATAACACTGACATAGCAACAGTGACATGGAATTTGCTGTGTAAGATTAATACACACAAGGTACTTCAGCATGCAGTGACTTTAAGTAGTTTTTAAGTATTTAACTACACACAACTGAACAAAGCTAGACACACATAAATACAATGGGAACAGGACCAATAGCCAGATGGGGCGGAGACCTGAACCGAAACATAAACAAACACACGTGTGACATCTCCACGAGATCCAAGAGACTGCCAAAAGAGGAACTGAGAGTGTGTCAGTCATCTGTATTGACAAAGTTAATCTCATTGACAGCTGCTGGAATCAGGCTTGGTAAATGTTTATGTAGGTTTGTATCAACTATCAGGGAGGCAACATGTCAATGTCATTCAGCCCTCATAAATGAATTATCAGTATACGTTATCTAAAAGTCTTTCTTCATGCTCTGTTAAGTAGATGGCACTGATTATACTTTTCATAATAATTTTAATTTAAGTTTGACATGTGAAAAGTTCAAGACTGGATGCCAAGAATATGTTAGTTGTTCTACATATAAAGCAACAAGTAACAAGCATTAGCCTGTTATGGCTCAGAAATAAAGATAATACCAATGTTAAGTGGCAAGGGAATCCAGTTGTTTGGAGTCTTTCCTTCTGAGTTTGAGTAGGAGCAGACTCTATTGGGGAATCTGTGGGACTGTGGTAGCCTAGCGGGTAAGGTACTGGACTCTGGACCAGAAGGTCCAGGGTTCAAATCCCACCAAGGCTGCCAAGCTGCCTTGAGCAAGATCCTTAAACCCACAATTGCTTGGATTGTAAGACTGTATCAATTGTAAGTCGCTCTGGATAAGGGCATCTGCTAAAATGCTGTAAATGTAAATGTTGAAGGTAAATGAATCTGATGCTCAATTGATACATCAAAATGGGTAATAGTCAACAAGTCAAACTATGAATTGGTGTTCTTTTTCCGTAATGCTTTTACCATGCTAACCTTAAAAAAATATCAGTTTCGGTCTACAACTCTTGTTAAACTGCTTAAAGCAATACAGGAATGAAATCCCCATAGATAAACAGTTACTTTGAAGCACATTAACAATACTAGCTTTATTATTAACTCCCACTTTCATATACCTATACCGACTAACCCCATTAATTTACATTTGTTCTGTTTCCTCAAGCTTACATTTATTATTAGCAGTGTTAACATTTTGAAATACTTCACTTAACCCTCCCTTTGTGTATTTCCATCTTTTCATCTCCCACTAGGCACGTAAAGGCTCAGTGTTCAAAACATTTTTGTTGGCCTTCAGCCAATGAACGCTGCTAAAGTTATCAAAGCTCGCTCTTGTCATGCAAGGGTTTGTTTCACTGCTGCATACTAACATCTGCCAATGTTAAAGCATGTAATGCCCATGTTGCTCCAGAACAGGTTGTTTCCAAGCAGCATTATTCCACATGATATGCCCCTTCATCTGGATATAGTGTGAATGTTGTCAACATAATATGGGACATTTCATGTCTGACAAAATCTGGCCAGTGACAAGGAACCACAGCTGCATCCACAAAAGCTATTCTGCTAATGATCTCCAGATGTTCAACATGTGAAACAATAGGGAACGAGGTAGAAAGTGTGGACAGGATGAAAAAGCAAGACAGAAGAGGAGAGCTGATCAGTACGATTGGAGTCTGGGGGAGTATAAAGGTCCAGGTGTGAGGGGTCCATAAGGGATAAAATTATCCTTCGCTCTTCTTGGCCTCAGGCTTCTGTTTTGCATGCTGTGTGGAGCCATGACTTGCTGCCTCAGGCTGTTTGTAATGTGGAGCTTTATAAGTCATTTTGGCTGTAGCTCAGTAGCAGAGCAGACAGCAGCACGCCAGCTGGTTACTTTGAAGTGTCCGTCATGAGATTTAGCAATCAAGGTTGAGGTATGAAAGGGGTCACCAGTTGAGGTCTTTTGGTCTTCGGTGCTTTCATTACTGCATATGCCACAGGGCATTTTGAAAGAATCATACTCACCCTTCAGTGATTATGAAAGAAAAAAATAAGCCCATATTATGGGTAAATATCTGAAAAAACATATTGTGTGTACCTCTTTATAAAGATGCAAATGATACAAATCGTGTCTCATTTTTATTAAAACCCCACACTTTTACTGTACTGGCATTTAGGTAAATAAGCCAAAAGACAACTATCAGAATCATTGTGGTTCAAGTAATGTGGTTTCTCAGTGGGCCTAGGCCTTTTTGATGGTTGCTTGATGGTTTTCAAACCGTCTTCCTGACAGGAAATCCCAAGCCTTAGAAGAGCACCAGGAAAGCAAACTAGTCACCTCAGATATTTCCTTGTGCTTCTCCAATGCATTATATTCAGACCAAAGATGATTAAGAACCCGAGGACAGCTAAACACAACATATACACTCACTGGCCACTTTATTAAGTACACCCTGCTTGTACTGGGTTGGACCGATTTTTGACTTCAGTCTTCATTTTTTGTGGCAAAGATTCAACAAGGTGCTCGAATCATTCCTGAGGTTTTGGTCAATATTGACATGATAGCATCATCAAGTTGCTGTGGCATTTAAACAATGCTTAGTTATTAAGGGGCCCAAAGTGTTGCAAGAAAATATTGGGGTCATAACACCATCAGCGGAAGCTTGAACCATTGATACAAGGCAGGATAGATCCATTCTTTCATGTTGTTTATGCCAAATTCTGACCCTACCATAATAATGTCACAGCAGAAATCGAGACCCATCAGAATAGGCAATGTTGTTTCAATCTTCTATTGTCCAGTTTTGGTGATGTGGCTGTGGCTGAAAATTCCAGTAGATCCGTAGTTTCTGAAAGACCAGGTCATCTAATTTCAACAACTATACCAAGTTCAAAGTCACTTAAATCATCTTTCTTCCCAATTCTGTTGCTCAGTTTGACCTTCAGCAGGTCATCTTGACGATGCCTACATGCCTAAATGAATTGAGATGGTGCTATGTGATTGGCAGATTAGAAATTTGTCTTAACAAGCAAATGAACAGGCGTACCTAATAAAGTGGCCAGTGAGTGTGCACATTTTGAAGTGTTTCACCATTTTCTGCATATTTGCTCTAATGCTCTTAAAAGTTACACTTCAATAAGCTGATGCGTAGCGCCTTACAAGGTAAACAATTTTTTTGAAGCACTTCAGATAATCAGTTTTACAATACTTTATCGAGCAGGCAGACAAGTTGAAAAAATATGAATAAAAGATTCAAAATCAAAGAAATCAGAACAAAGAACAAGGGCAGGGAACCAGAAACAAGATACAGGAATAAGGCTTGGCAGTCCTGA
Organism: Ancistrus triradiatus; assembly: GCA_025084515.1. Taxonomy (NCBI): domain Eukaryota; kingdom Metazoa; phylum Chordata; class Actinopteri; order Siluriformes; family Loricariidae; genus Ancistrus; species Ancistrus triradiatus. Next base: position 37,131 of record JAJAGP010004153.1, on the reverse strand, counting down.
GCAAAGGGCTTAAATCCACAAACAAATTAAGACCAGGTTCAACTGAGGTGCGAACAATGAAAAGATGATTAGACAAGAGATGGAACAAAAACCAGGGCCGCTTCTCAATACCAAGTACGCAAAGTTCAGACTTGCATACTCCTTAGGAAGTTGTAAGGACTAGGAAGTTCGACTTGTGAGTATATTCTCCACTTGGCTATGGAGACAAGACTTTTACACCTAGATAAAATCTTAAAACATCTTGTATAAAGCCTGTCAGTGGTGGAAGAAGTGCTCAGATATTTTACTTTCCATTGAATAGTTTAATCTACGTGTAACAACGAACTGATCTCATTTAAGCATAAATAAAAACCTTCCCAAACAAGTCTGATTTTAGAAGGGAATTTAATTCTTAACTTCAATTTATATCAGACAATTCATATTTAGAACACATTTTGAATAAATAATACCTACAATGCATAGTAAATACGTTAATAACTTTACATCACATCTCTGAAATCGTCCGAGCATTTTATTTATGTAGGCTTTATCTTGATAAACTGACCGCATAGATGAATTTTAAACAACTACAGTGGGGCAAAAAGTATTTAATCAGCCACTGATTGTGCAAGTTCTCCTACTTAGAAAAATTAAAAAGGTCTGTAATTTTCATCATAGGTACACTTCAACTATTAGAGACAAAATGAGAAAAAAATCCAGGAAATCACATTGTAGGATTTTTAAAGAGTTTAAATGTAAATTATGGTCGAAAATAACTATTTGGTCAATAACAAAAGTTCAATTCAACACTTTGTAACATAACCTTTGTTGGAAATGACAGAGGTCAAACATTCCCTGTAAGTCTTCACCAGGTTTGCACACACTGTAGATGGTATTTTGGCCCATTCCTCCATGCAGATCTCCTCTAGAGCAGTGATGTTTTGGGGCTGTCACTGGGCAACACGGACTTTCAACTCCCTCCACAAATTTTCTATAGAGTTGAGGTCTGGAGACTGGCTAGGCCACTGCAGGACCTTGAAATACTTTTTACGGAGCCACTCCTTCGTTGCCCGAGCAGTGTGTTTGGAATCATTGTCATGCTGGAAGACCCAGCCACGTTCCATCTTCAATGCTCTCTCTGATGGAAGGAGGTTTTGGCTTAAAGTCTCATGATACATGGCCCCGTTCATTCTTCCCTTAACACGGATCAGTCGTCCTGTCCCCTTTGCAGAAAAACAGCCCCAAAGCATGATGTTTCCACCCCCATGCTTCACAGTTGGTATGGTGTTCTTGCGATGTGACTCAGCATTCCTCTTCCTCCAGTTGAGTTTTTACCAAAAGTTCTATTTTGGTTTCATCTGACCACATGATATTCTCCCAATCCTCTTCTGAATCATCCATATGCCTCTCTGGCAAACTTCAGACAGACCTGGACATGTACTGGCTTAAGCAGGGGGGCACGCCTGGCACTGCAGGATCTGAGTCCCTCTCGGCGTAGTGTTGTTTACTGATGGTAGCTTTGTTACATTAGTCCCAGCTCTTTGCAGGTCATTCATCAGGTCCCTCAGTGTAGTTCTGGGATTTTTGCTCACCGTTCTCATGATCATTTTGACTCACGGGATGAGATCTAGTGTGGAGCCCCAGATCGAGGGAGATTATCATGTATGTCTTCCATTTCTTAAAATTGCTCCCACAGTTGATTTATTCACACCAACCTGCTTGCCTATTGTAGATTCACTCTTCCCAGCCTTCGACAGCTCTTTGGTCTTGGCCATGGTTGAGTTTGGAGTCTGACTGTTTGAGGCTGTGGACAGGTGTCTTTTATGTCTGTTACAGGTCTGTGAGAGCCAAAAATCTTGCTTGTTTGTGGGTGACCAAATACTTATTTTCTACCATGATTTACAATTTGTGACGGACCACGGAATGAGGAGGCAAACGCAAGGCCACTGTAACAGTAAGGCAGGCTTTATTGACTTGTACACAAAAAACGGGAATGACGGGCACGGAGACTAGGGTAGGGAACCTCGTTGAGAAGACGGAGCGGTGCCGGAGGCGGGCGTGACACAATTAAATTCTTTAAAAATCTTACATTTTGATTTCCTAAATTTTTTTTTCTCATTTTGTCTCTCATAGTTGAAGTGTACCTATGATAAAAATTACTGACCTCTTTCATCTTTCTAAGTAGGAGAACTTGCACAATCAGCGGCTGACTTACTTTTTTGCCCCACTGTATATAATTCAACATGTAATAAGAAATAGGTCTTTGATGTGGTCATTTTATTTTTTAAATATTCTCTGATGTGTAAATGTGCCATATCTTGATATATATCATTATCGGGATATGAAACACATTATTTGATATTGTGTTTGTAACAGTTGTAGTATGAATAGTTGAATTTATGCCATTGTTTTGCAAGTTTTGTGAAATGTTCATGTTAATCTTAACGGTCATTTCAGTGTGCTGAATCCAGCTTATTCGACTTTGCATCTTGGACTTTCATATTGTCCTTGTTTGTAATGTGCCTTTCTCAGTCATGTGACCTTTGCCTGTTTAGTGCGTTTGAGCTTCAACACAACAACAAACAAATGTTATTTACCCTTAAATTGATTCCACTGCACATTCAAACAACTCTGGTGATTCACATTACAAGCACCATGTGCAAAGCATTTCAAACACATTTTAAACTAATGGTAAGATGACCTATTATGTTCACTTCTACAGCTTTCCAACCAACATTCACACACATTTTACAACAACTTAGTGAACTTTCTGAATACTGCTACTCTCAGAAAGGGTGTTGGGAAACAATGTTTCTCTAACTGGCAAGGTAATGATTTCAGCATATATGCAGCACATATTCACCACACCTAGTGACTGGAATGATTCCATCCGGAAAACCACATTTTGCAGAGGATTCAACACATGCAACTGAAGTTTTAAAGAGTTTAACCTCTCAGCCTATTTAAATGGCTAGCCAAGTCATTTGGAGTATAAATCACATATGCCACCTTCAATAATAAACATGTTAAATGCTGACTCAGACAATAAATCAATAGAAGTGGGTTGCATAAGGCTGATACTGGAGGAAAAACAAGAAAATGAAACAGAAGTTATTGTTTGTACTGCGCAGCTGCCGGTAATTTTATGAAAGACAGGTAAGTTCACTGCGTTGAGCAATAAATTCCAAATAAATAAATCAAAGCAATAAACTCAAACCAATAAATGTCTCAACTTTTAAATACCCGATATACATAGAAAACCTGAATAAGGACACCATGAACCAGAACGTATTTAAGGTTTTGTTTTTAGCAAGACTAATATTTCGACAGCCCAAGAAATTTGCCCAGTTTCATGAGACCTGTCACGATTGCACATATATTCATATGGTACCTCTGTTTCGACCACCTCAGACTCATCGAATTCGGTTCTCAATGCATTTTGACTAGAAAATGCACTTGTCTTGTTCTCATCGGTTGCTCAGTACTCGCACTTGCTTAAACTTGTAGGAGTTGAGCCACGCGACTCGTTTCAGCCTCAAGTTGATTCACGTTACAGTACACGGTGATTCAGTTTCACAATAGCCTTGCACAGATAAGATGCCCGCTGTGTTTATCTTATTTTTCTTTATTTTTACATCTACAGTACTGTATTCTTAGTGCAAATAAGTCTCCATGGGTCCTAAAAAGGTTATAAGAGCCAACCAAAGGCACAACAGGAATTTAATGCTACAGAATAGACTTCATCAACAGAGAAATTGTTTTGCTTTTATTTTTCATTTTCAATCCATTAGTCACTAAATTACATGAGATTTTTCAACACTTTATTATAAAATATGCTTTGTGTTAATAATTTTGGCCAACTGTAGGTTAATGTAAGTGTTTTAAACATTAACGTACTTATCATCACTTATCATAGGCTCTGCTATGATACATCAAACACTCGTTAAACTCCTCAGTTCATGATACATGGTATATTGATTGGTCGGAACATAACCCCTTTGTAAATCAGGGAGCACCTGTACAATACAACTCTCTCCAAAAAGCAAAAGGGAGAAAGGGAAATGGAACACAGAGGAAGAAAACACACCTGACTGCATGAGCATGGAGTGTGGTGACACACAGAGGACAACAATCAGACCAGACAGCAAAGGGAAGGACACATTGGGTTAAACAACATCCAGGTCCCAACAGGCAAGCTCAGAGGGAGATCCAGTAGAACAGTTTCCTCTTCAGGGTGCTAACATATCCCTCCCCAAAGGGGATGTCTCCCAAAGTGCCCTTAAATTGAAGAAAAAAGTGGTACACCAGGATTAAGTAGGGGTGAAGACCAAATTAAAGTGGAAAACAAAGGGGGAGCCCAAAGAAGTGGGTGATTAAACAATAACTGGAGGAAAGAGGAAAACCAAGGTGACAAACCAAGAAAAGTGTTCCTGTGGAATGACCCCGTCACTATCAGGGATCAAAGTTTACCGTTATTTGACTCCTAAAAATATTCCGTAAATCTGAAGACATGAGGCCTTGTCTGACCTGGGATGGTGTAGACTACTGGAGCCAAGGACTGGAGTCAGAGTCCACTGGGACGTAGACGTGTTCACAGGCTCAGAGGCAGGAGGTACGGCTTTAAGAAAGGACAGTGAAAGAAACACAGCAGTGGAGTATGACAACGAGACCCAACACCAAAAGCCAAGTATACAGAATTCCAGAACCATCAACATTGTGGCATATATGAATATTGAGTCTTTGCCTCTGTTTTTTCATTAGTGAGAAGAAAGGATGTGTGATAATGGCCAAGTCAACAGGCCAAGTCCAAAATTGGATGATTCCTAAAGATTGGATGTTTCCTAAGAAATTAATGGACCTGTTTCCTGTCATATGAAATATATGACCCAAATTCATTCACACATTCTTCCACAGTCTCCGGTCTCAAGCCTTTCCAGTCTGTTTTAGGCTAGCAGCCTCACATGCTCAGCAGTGCCTACAAATGTTCCAACAGCTGATGAATGGATGAGAGCCAGTAAAAAAAAATAAATCCTCAAAAAAACTAAAAATATAAACTTAGAAATGACACATGTGATGTTAAAGGTGGAGTGAGAAGAAAGAAGATATAGGCCACAGACCACAACCTCAACTATCCCCGGGATAGAAGGTATGACTTTCAAACAGAGACCCACATCCGAAACAGCCTTCTGGTTCATGATTCATCGTTTTTTCAATATTACTAGAAAGGTTGTGGTGTCCTGTAGGCTACAGTTACCTGCCCTCGACTGAATCAATCCCAGATTATACATGTCTTTACTTATATTTGTCTCCCTGTTCTAGAGCTACACTAGAGGTTGCAAAAAACACCTAAAAGCTTCACACGGGCTTTCATGTGTCTTTTACTGAGAAGCCACATCTGTCTGGCCACTCTGCAATAAACCCCAGAGTTCTGCAGTGATGGTTGACTTTCTGGAAGGTTTTGCAGACAGGGTCTTTGGAACTCAGCCAGAGTGACCACTGGATTATTGGTCACCTCTCTAACCAAGGCCCTTCTTCCTTGATTACTTAGTTTGGTGAGGTGGCCAGCTCTAGGAAGAGTCTTGGTTGTTACAAAACTAAATTACAAAACTAAATGCCTGTTGTAGAATAAACCTGGGAGTGTGGGATTAGTGAGGAATTACACTATCTATCACCCCCTGCATTGTCTGCTGTGTTGTCTGCCATGTTCAAGTGTCTTTAGTAAAAGAGTAGCCTTGTGATGTTCATGCGTTTTAGTCATGCATCTTTTTTATTTACCCTTCATCTGTTTTAATACCCTACTTTCCAACCTTTTTGTGTCTGCCAAATAAACTCTTAAGGTATGACAATCCTTCCTGCTAGTTACTCACCTATTCAAATGCTTAATCCAGCCTAACTCATATTTAGTTCTCTTTAGTCAGTTAATATTTGTTTAATAGTTATCAAACGTTTTATTTTCAAATAAATTAAAATTGACAAGATTAAACAGTCACACTTTTGTTATGAAACTTATGTAGACTTACTTCATCTAAACTGTTACCAGATGGCATTATTTTATTTCATCATTTTAATTGTGTCTGATACTTAAATGCTACTTTAGAGATAACCCAGTAGACAACACTCTTTGCAATACTTTAGGCATGTTTCTACGCAGTTGAAAGTGATTCATCCAATGTGCTCAAATCAGCACTTGTTATGATGCTGTAGCCTATGTCAGTTTCATAACCTGATGCAGAGTAATTATTATATTCTTAGCATTCAAATCTGCATGTGTTTTATACACCTTTCGTGAATGAGCCTGTCTTAAACTAAATGCTCCATCGCAAATGCTGTTATGTAATATAGCCTATGATAATTGAAATATAGTAGGTACATTATTGGTGTTTTCGATCTTTTATTATTATTATTATTATTATTATTATTATTCCTGCAGAGAATACTCATCTAAGAATAACGAATATTGTAAGTGACCTCTGCTGATCTGATTTATGGACATAGATTTCAGTACTAAGTGGTGATTTGGTTAATGTAATTGTATTGTAACTATTTTTAAAGTAGAAGTATTTTAAAGTATTTTTTGGAAGTATATGATTAGAAACTCACATATTTCCAGTACAATTTTTCCAACCCAGAATATGCTATTAAAGACTTACAGTCTAAAGTACTGGTATCATTATGACACAAGTCGAACATATAGTTATGAACAAGTCAAGTTAAGTTAGATTTTTTTCTATAGCGTTTATTACAGTGGAGCATCGATTCAAAGCAGCTTTAAAATTGTTAGATTATTTTATAATATCTAGGGCCTTGGAAGAAACCTTGGGAGGACCATGTTGCAAAAAGGGACCCATCCTCCTTGGATGGCATAGATAATAAATGTAAGAATGAAACTAATTTTTGTAGTCAAATAAGTCTACAGTAATAATTAATAAAATAATGCATATCAGCATTATTTAGTCCTATACAAAGAGTCACTTTAGGATCTTTAGTCCTTTAGTCCTTTAGTCCAGGAAAGCCCTTGGTGGCACATTGTCCTCAGCCAACTGGAGGAAGGAGAGAGTTACTGCTCTCTGCTGTGGCTCGTGCATGGTGGGGCTGGAGCTGATGATGGAAACAACTTGAGTGGACCTGAAGCTGAACGACACTATATTGTGCTGCATCATGAAATATGTGATTTCAAAGATGTGTGTAAATTTTGGTTAATGGAACTGATGGATGCCTTATTTCTATGTTGCATATTTGCTTTTTACATTTTTTGCTGTCAATAAAAATTTTAATGTATACATGTTTACTGTAAATAAAAATGTTATTCTAAATATTCTTGACATTTTTGTCAATTTGTTTTTGCCATGAAAATCATACAGTTTTTGTTACGGTTCGCCATCTAAAAACCATGACGAACCGTATAAACTAAAAAGTAAGGGTAGAGCACTGTCAGCAGGAAAGTGAACTTCTTAAATAATGCTGCTGACAGCTGATAGCAATCATGCCGCAATCAATGGGCGCATGCACGATATCGGACACTGTGTGGATCTCGATCAAACAGCCAAGTCAGCACTACCATCAGTGTCCGCCTGGGGGACATCCACATAGTGCTGGGGGTCGTAACAGTACCCCCCCAAGGGGCGTCGTCCCAATGCCCCTAAGCACAACCAACCCCTCCCCTAGCCTGTCTCACCCGCTCAGGGTTAAGTAAATGGCGCACTGAAAAGCGCCAGTAGGCCGGAAAGGCTTTGAAAAAGGAGGTGAAGAGGAGGGTGGGGCAGGTCATGGCCGGTCCAACGGCCATAGTGGGCTTAGTGACCAACCAAGAACACAACTGAGCGCTGCCGGGTGGGGAGCAGAACTCGGCGACTCAGGGGCGGAATCCGGCAGCTCAGAGGCAGAGCTTGATGCCGACGGCCCAAAGGCGGGGCTCGATGGCTGAGGGGCAGGGCTTGGAGCTGGCGGCTCAGGGGCGGAGCTTGGCGCTGGCGGCTCAGGGGCGAAACTCAACCCAGCGAGGCCCGCTAAAGAAGGTGGGCGCAAGGCGTCTGGCCGGGCGGACGGAGGAGAACACCCTCGGCCACGGGAGAGTCACAGGAATGACTGCAGAGTGCTCTACAGTGGCACTAGGTGGAGCTGAGATTGGTCTGACGGACTGGGGCGTGGGGATCGGGGCTACCGATCGTGGCTTGGGAATGGGTCCACATGACCGAGGCGCGGGGATCAGAGCTAACGATCGCGGTGCAGGAATCAGTCTAGAGGACCGTGGCGCAGGGGTCGGCGGCAACGACCGGTGCGCAGGATGCCCAGGCATGGAGCTTACAGGCTCAGACGCGGGGCTTAAGGGCACAATGAGCTCCTGTACGGGGCTAGGCGGCGCTAAAAGTTCAAACGTGGAGCTAGGTTGCTCAGACACGGGACCAACGTGTGCGGCGAGCCCAGGTAAAGGGCTGGGGGGCACCAAATGCTCAGGCATGGGGTCTAATTGCCCAGGTGCAGAGCTTAAGAGCACGGCAAGCCCAGGTTCAGAGCTAGGGGGCGCTGGCTGCTCATTATCTGAGCTTACAAGCTCAGCGCACTCATGAACGGGACTTGGTGGCGCTAAATGCCTCACCGTGGAATAAGTCTGGGGACCTCCATATTGGAAGTCCTGGAGCTAACACTGGGTTCCTTAGTTGGTTGGATCCTTCTGTTACGGTTCGCCATCTAAAAACTATGACGAACCATATAAACTGAAAAGTAAGGGTAGAGCACTGTCAGCAGGAAAGCGAACCTTTTAAATAATGCAGCTGACAGCTGATAGCAATCGTGCTGCAATCAATGGGCGCATGCACGATATCGGGCACTGTGTGGATCCCGATCAAACAGCCAAGTCGGCACTACCATCAGTGTCCGCCTGGGGGACATCCACACAGTGTAGGGTCGTAATAGTTTTGCCTTAAACTTAAAGGTTTTAGTAACTAATTTCAAAGAATTTGAGTTAGCAGAAGTTTGAGTATATTAAAGGTAACAAAGTTTAATGTCCTGTATAAGACATTCAAATGTCAAAGTTTTTAACAACTTTCAAAAATTACACGAGCCTAAAATGTATGTTTAGCAAAAATATCACTCATAAGGATGAGTAAAGATTGCTGAAAACATTTACGTATTATGTTAAATTGGAGTCACATGCATTTTCTTATAGTGTTGATGGGTTTTTAAAGCACCCACATTCCAAAAAGTACATACACATTCCAAACAGGTGCAACAGTGTACTTTTTATTTTCTGGTCACAAATTGTTGTAGCAGATTAGTGGCTTGGATGGGGAGTAAAATATTCCATACGTTATAGTGGGAATTCTGATAAAAAATTCAGACTGTAAATTATTACTGTTTACTACTTTGTTTAGTTCTGGTCTATTCTGGTTTAAGCATTGGTCATTGTGCTATAATGGAAGTGTGTCACAAGCTGAGACCTTCTAAATAAAGTAGCCCTTATGGTAGGGAATGTTCACTTCAGACAGGAAAGTGCATATGATGCGGCTGCGGCCTCTCTAGTTTCACCTGTATAGCATTTTGAATGGTTATGTAATTTAAAAAATAAATTTGAGCAATAAAAAGTAAAAATATAAACAGAGTCACAACAGTGGACTGCAGTTACATAAAATAGTGGTATAGGGCTGCATCAATTATAAAATATATGTTTATTTATGAACTGTGTAAATAATTGTTGAGAAACTAAACTAATTGAACAATAGATTGGTCAATCAAAGATGCTCCTACCAGTGCTTCAAAATATGCTGTCTACCCATTTGGTCAGTTCATTAGCAACAAAAGGAAAGCCATTTTTAGTGTCCTGTAATTTGAGCTAAGATATGACTTCTGCTGTGTAGTGTTCCCTTATCAACATCTGTAATATGCTATAAGTTAGTGGGGTTGTTTTGTAACAGTTGCAGTTAGTGTCAGTGGTTAATCTATTTGTAATAGGTCATAGTTATAATCACTTCTGAATGGACTGCAGCCAACACACACCTTGGCATGAAAAAACAACACATCTTTCTGCACCATTTTGTGTTAAAACATCTCTTTTAACACAAAATATAATATACAGTAATAGCAGTCAATCATAGCACATATATAAACTACACATACTTAATGCACACAGAAAGCAGAGACACAAGAGTGAGAGGAAGCATTAACTTAAATAACTGTATATTGTTTTATTTATCCATAATTTAACTAATTGTACCTTTGTAACTAAATAAGTACCTTGCTTAAGTTTTAAGCTCTCAAATAGCTTTGTTTTCGTGCTTATGATTTTGACTAAAGAAAAAAACAATGGACATCGGACACTTACAAGGGAATTATTTGGAAAGGTTTTATATATAGGTAAAATCAAAAGCAACAAAAATGACCAAAATGGCCCCATACCTTTTAAATCCATCAGCAGGTCCTTAACAACTGATATCAAATTTATCGACCTATGCAAAATATCTGACTTTAAATATCTCACTGTTGTACTTAATGATACTTGAAAAATGAGATGTCAAACATCACTAATCCCCATTATAACCTGAGACATCAGGTGATTGTAACATTATCTTTAAAAGATTTTGCCCCATTTGGTGGTAATCCTTTTGATTCTTTAATTGCCTTCAACTACAGACATGCTAGCATTATGAAATAACTAAAATCTACATGCTACAAAGATTTTCAGCCATTTCCTAATTGCTAAAGGCAAAATACACACATCATGTCACACAGAGTCAACCATCAGTTACTACTGAATAGGGAAATTAGTGTATGAACGCAAACTTCTGGTTTGACGAATATACATAGTGCTAAAAGCTTATTTATGCATTTGTATATGCCTGTTTGTTAGTTGTATTATCTTGTCAGGTCCTAATGTATTCATACTGATACAAAATACATAACAGTTTGGAAAAAGTGTGAACAGTCAGCTGTTCCCCATGAATAAAAACTTACCTATTGTTTTTAAGTCATGGTTATTCTGAAATGCAGACATACTGATTAGAAAATCAAAGGGCCAGTTTTCTAGACTGATCTAGGGCTAAAAAGGGCTTAAAGATTTTCAACAGGAAAACCCCTAATGACAATGTAGTTGAGTACAAGACCAGTTCTAATCTGTTCCTGGAAAACCGTAGAGGGTTTAACTAGCGTTATAGCCTGAAAACTATATCATGCAATCAGATTTTGTTTGTTAACAATGCAGTATAGAATCTGCATGGTATGTATCTGTGCTTCGTCACAGAAAAATCTGTTTTACAAAAAAATGTCTTCAGCTTCAACCTCATATCAATAAAATTAACAAATGCAAATGTACTTTAGACATAAGCAGCTACATCTCTGTGGAAAAAAATACTATTTCATCCAGCAACACGCTTGTATTGTAGGATGTCCCATCCTCTAGTTGGAGGAGTGAATTGCCTGTACTCAGTAAAAAGCCTGATCTATCAATTTTATATACTCAAGCTTTACTTTTGAGCCTCATGTCTAGTTATGAACTGTGAAGGAAATAAACTCCAAAATCCAGAATAGCTAAATTTTAAAGGAATTGCTTAGTGCAGTTGACAAAAAACCTAGCAGAGTGAATCCTAAATGACTTCATACTGACTAGTGCACTACTTAATGTGTTTAAGCCATTATGTTATACAGCTTGGTTATGTTATACAGTGGGGCAAAAATTTATTTACTCAGCCACTGATTGTGCAAGTTATCCTACTTAGAAAGATGAGAGAGGTCTGATGGAGGGACCTGATGAATGACCTGCAGAGAGCTGGGACCAAAGTAACAAGGCTACTATCAGTAACACACTACGTTGAGAGGGATTCAGATCCTGCAGTGCCAGACGTGTCTCCCTGCTTAAGCCAGTACATGTCCAGGCCCATCTGAAGTTTGCTAGAGAGCATATGTATGATCCAGAAGAGGATTGGGAGAATATCATGTGGTCAGATGAAACCAAAATAGAACTTTTTGGTAAAAACTCAACATGTCGTGTTTGGAGGAAGAAGAACACCATACCTGCTGTGAAGCATGGGGGTGGGAACATCATGCTTTGCGGCTGTTTTCTGTGAATGAGACAGGACGACTTATTCTTATTAAGGGAAGAATGAACGGGGCCATGTATCATGAGATTTTAAGCCAAAACCTCCTTCCATCAGTGAGAGCATTGAAGATGGAACGTGGCTGGGTCTTCCAGCATGACAATGATCCCAAACACACTGCTCAGGCAACAAAGGAATGGCTCCGTAAAAAGCATTTCAAGGTTCTGGAGTGGCCTAGCCAGTCTCCAGACCTCAACCCCATAGCAAATTTGTGGAGGGAGTTGAAGGTCCGTGTTGCCCCAAAACATCACTGTTCTAGAGGAGATCTGCATGGAGGAATGGGCCAAAATACCAGCTACAGTGTGTGCCAACCTGGTGAAGACTTACAGGAAACGTTTGACCTCTGTCATTGCCAACAAAGGTTATGTTACAAAGTATTGGGTTGAACTTTTGTTATTAACCAAATACTTATTTCCCACCATGATTTACAATTAAATTCTTTAAAAATCCCACAATATGATTTCCTGGATTTGTTTTCTCATATTGTCTCTCATAGTTGAAGTGTAACTATGATGAAAATTACAGACCTCTCTCATCTTTTTAAGTAGGAGAACTTCCACAATCAGTGGCTGACTAAATACTTTTTTGCCCCACTGTAACTTGGGAGGCACTGCTCTAAAAACCGCAATGCATGCACAGATAAAAACATCTTTTGTGTTAATTAAGACACTGAAGCTAAACAATTTTTTTTTTTTTACATATATTGAATATGTGAATTTTAACAGTGATTTCAGAGGTTTCAGAAGATAGTAACTGTTTGGTGAGTAGTTTTGGAATGAAAGTCTCTCTCCATTCAAATACATAGAATCTGTATCTAGTATGGTGGGAAATAACTATGCAGATCTATATTTAGATGGTTTACATGTGAACTGTCTTTACTATAAAGATGCTGGGTATATATACACGACTTGTTGTCTGTGCATTCTCAATATCTCAGACTTTCTTGAATGCGCTGATAAGCTAAATGAAAGCAAAACGAGATCAAGCTAAACACTACCACTAAGTTTATTTTTGTTTCATTAGTCATTTATTTTTATGGAATAGGATTTCTAACATGCGTTTCCTCATAACATACAATCCAATGTTTTTTTTTTGTCAAATTCATTTTATTTGTTAATAAACATCCATTTCTGCATTTCAGGACTGTCACATATTCCGAAAAAGTCGAGATGGGGGAAATTTAGGGCTGGTAATGAGGGGTTTTTTTTTTTCTTTTTTAAACTAAATAAACGATGTGATTTGCAAACAGTTGATGTCAACAGTTGATTATAATCATGATTTCTTAAAAAAGCAGTATCCACGAAAAACTGAGTCTTAGAGGAGCAGAGGTGAGCAGAAAATCTCTAGTTTGTCAAAAAAATGCTTGAGAAAATGTTTAAAAACAATGTTCCACAAATAAAGATTGAAAGAGGTTTGCATGTTTCTTTCCTAACTTTTTATCATTTGGCTTATTTGGCATTATCTTGATGAAAAATATATGGACGTCCCTGAAAAAGATGTCGCCTTGAAGTCAGCATATGTTGCTCTTAAATCTCAGTGTACTTTTCTGCATTAATGACCTTGCCAGGGGCACTGACACTACCCCATACCATGACAGAGCCTGGACTTGTTACTGATAATAGTCTGCATGGTCATTTTCAAATTTTGGTCCCGAGCACACAGCATCCATTTCTTCCAACAAAGATCCGGAATACTGATTGGTATGATCATAATACACTATGTGATGGTCCATCCTAGATTCCTCTGAGCCCAGAGTAGTCGACACTACTTTCTGACATAGGAAGACCTAAGACCTTTTATTTTAGCACATTAACATTTTAAGAACCATATTGAAGTGTTTGACAAAGGTTTGCCAAAGTAATCCCTTGCCCTTGTGGTTATATCAGCTATTGATAAATGACTTCTGAAGGAATTCTTGATGTAGTGCCATCTGAGGAATCAGAGACCACGGGAGTTCAGTTTAGGTTTGTGCCCTTGCCCTTTACAGAACTGAAACTCCACCAAATTCCTTAAATCGCTTAATGATATTATGCACTGTAGAGGGAGAACTATGTCAATCTCTTCCAATCTTTCTTTGAAAAATCTTTCTTTGTTTTTAAGCATTTCCCAAACTAAAGATCTTCTGCCCATCTTCCTTCCTCAAAGACTCAGCTTTTCATGGATACTGCTTTCGCACCAAATCATGACTACACCTGTCACCTGTTGACATCACTTATTTGAAATCACATAATTATTTAGCTGTTTTTTTTTTTAATGAAATGTTGACCAGAAATAGCATGAAATATATTGGGCTCATACTGTCTCAAATGAAACAAAAGTCAAAGAATACTGTACGTAAGAAACTCTGTTTTGTTTTTTTATTTTGATTTGAATTTTCTGTCCCAATTTTATTCTGATTTGGGGTTGTGCAATACTGGATGTAGAGTAGAGATGGCCATTACATTTCATTTAGTGCTTGTTCAATTCACAATCCAGAACAAAGCCCTGTCACAGTTTTGACCCGTTACTGCAAAGTAACCCACATTCATGGCTTCTGTACGACTGTCATTTTTGTCTATACAGCAGCATATGTTTTATGACCGAGAAAAAAGTTTTCATTTATGTGATAATAGTAGCCTAACTAAAACCACTCTTGCCATCCACAGTTCAGTTTAGTTGCTAATACATACTGTGTGACCACATTATTTTTCACAGTCACACTACAAATGAAGTGCAACAGCTTAGTGTAACTAAAATTAAAATAGGCAGCATTAGGGAAAATCTGTCATTCAGAATTGGAAACTGAGCTCACTAACTTGCAAGTTACAGAGCAGATTTATTCATTGTTAATAAGCATACTTGTTAATAGTTACCATGCGATGTCCTTTTTGTGTTGATGCAGTTGAAGAATATTATGTCCGTAAGTGTACAAGATTGGTAGAATGCTTAAGATTAAACACATGCACCCAGATGTTTATGCAAAATCCAAAGGAACGAGCACAGAGGACTGTAAAATGGCATATGTTTTCCACATTAAGAACTTTTACAGTTACAATGGATGAGGAAAAACGCTCTCAGCAGTCTAACTTTGATTTAATTGCTCACGTGGCTTCATAAGTGTTTGTGTGTTTCTCCTTCTGGAAAGGTCCTCTGCACCACGGCTTTATCTGACCCGGTGTCATACAAAGCAAGCTGATTGAGTGAGAATCAGTGAGAGAGAGAGAGAAAGAGAGATGGAGACTGGAACCGGGGCAGACATATTGTCTGTGTATCCTGAATTGACCCTGTTGGGTTTATGTTATTGTTTCAACCCATCCCAGTCCTTGGATCAGATTTCTAATGCATGTGCCAAGACAAACAGTCCTACTTACCTCTCTCTCTCTCTCTCAATACTTTCACTCGCTCTCTCTCTCTGCATGATTTCAATAAGCCTGTTTATATAGAGCAATTTAGCAATTATGGAAGCTCATAATGCTACGATAATAACACTGATCACTGAGATCTATAAACACTTGAGTGGGAAATGGGGGCAAATTGACATCCTTTCATTTAGTTTGCCCTATATTTTTCAAGTCACCCAAAGCGGAAACCGTACAAATGAATTGCCACATGCCCTTCACCACCTTCCTCTCCCTTCACAGCCCTTGTTTGTTCAGGGTGGAAGAGCAACTCTGTTTTCATTGTACTGTAAGTTGGAGGAAAAAAAGCGTTTTCCTACATGGCTTTCAAAATGTTCATTGTGATTTGAAACAATACTCTTAGAATCCATTCAAGTCTGACTACCTCTGACAGACTAATACAGGGTGATTATAAAATGGAGACAAGCCAGGAAGACACTTTCACTCATTCGCTTACCCTGTCTCTAAACGCTAGTCCAATTTTTCATTTGTGAGGCTCTGACACACAATGGAATGATAAACGAGATAACAGAGGAAATACATAAAGAACACTATTCTGCCAAAAACAATTCCTCATTCTCTGCTTTAGCTTACCACAAAGTATACAACATTGCACATGACCAACTTATAAGCCTGAAATTACTATTGATTTACAAAGCCATTAGTTATTATCATGTTACATCGTGTGCTTTGTTAATGTTGCACTTTGGATTTTGTGTGTATCTGAGTACACTTACTGAGTACACTTAATCAGAGAAATTAAAGTGAAAACAGCACGCAGTTCTACCAACAGTGTAGAGCTGTCCCAGAAGCGGCTAGGTGCCAGGTCCACTTATTCTAAGTGACTTTGGGCCTATTTTTCTATAAAGTTGCTTAGAAATAGTGCAAGTTGCAGGTTTTTGGCTTGTTTCTAAAGTGTAAAGGAGTAAACTGAGGAGTTTTAACATACTGTACATATCATAGTGTAGCCTACTTTAAACATGATTAAGGCACTTATATTAACCTACAGTTGGGCAAAATTATTAAGACAATGCTAATGTTACAATAAAGTGTTGAATATCTCATGTAATTTATTGAGCAAAGTTTTGTTTGGTTTTGTTCAACCTCTAAAGTTTAAAGGGAAATATACATTATTATTGTTTCACTGATTATGTGATCATTCTCACACATTGCAGTAGGTCATCTGTTTTGGTTTTTTTGTTGTTGTTGTTGTTGATGTTGTTTTTGAGTTTACATTGACATTTACAGTATTTAGCAGCTTTACGCCCTTATCCAGAGCGACTTACAATTGATACAGTCTTACAATTCAAGCAATTGTGGGTTAAGGGTCTTGCTCAAGGACCCAACAGTGGCAGCTTGGCAGAGGCGGGATTTGAACTACCACAGTCCCAGAGTTAATTAGCTTCTTTTGGGCTTGTTTCTCTTGTAGTATCTGTCAACACTGGAATTAATGTTTTTTTGGGGAGAGTCTGAAAAGCAGTAGATGTTCAAGTAAATTTGAATAAATTAACACTTATAACAAAATAATAACAATAAGTTTAAAGTTTGCATCACATCCTTCCGTGAAGTTATTTTCTTGTTTGCAAAGTAGAAATCCTGTTAGTGCTTGAGTCATGTAAACCTGGAGCTTTCCCATTATTTGATTGCTCAAGTTCATATAAACTTGTTGATCAAATTAATGACCAAATCCGATCTTCTGCAGTTATCAGATTAATAAGTGCATGGCAGCTCACTCCATGACGGCATGGCCAAGCACTGGTTCAACCAACACTCAACTTTGCTGATGACACAACCATTCATTACCAGTAATGATGAAACAGCATTAGCAACAACAGAAAGAGTTCAAATGCTGGAAAAGTGGTGGCAGGAAAACAACCTTACCCTAAATGTCATTAAGACCAAGGAGCTGATTGTAGACTACCAGA
This sequence comes from Ancistrus triradiatus, assembly GCA_025084515.1. Classification (NCBI taxonomy): domain Eukaryota; kingdom Metazoa; phylum Chordata; class Actinopteri; order Siluriformes; family Loricariidae; genus Ancistrus; species Ancistrus triradiatus. The sequence continues at coordinate 19,764 of JAJAGP010004153.1, read as the reverse complement.
CAACAGGAAACAGCCCACAAACCCATAACCACTGGATGGATGGACTGTAGAGAGATTCAGGGCCACCAATTTCTGTAATTCTTCAAATGCTTCACGTCATCCTCAGTGCTGAATTTCTATCAGTGTCCAGCAGAACCATCAATAATAGGGTGATGCATGGGACCATAAAACACTAAAGCAGTGGATCTCAAACTTTTTCTGCAGTGAGCTACCCACTCCACACCAGATCTGACATATACATACAGTGGTGCTTGAAAGTTTGTGAACCCTTTAGAATTTTCTATATTTCTGCATAAACATGATCTAAAACCTCATCAGATTTACACACAAGTCCTAAAAGTAGACAAAGAGAACCCATTTAAACAAATGATACAAAAATATTATACTTGATCATTTATTTATTGAGGAAAATGATCCAGTATTACATATTAGTGAGTGGCAAAAGTATGTGAACCTTTGCTTTCAGTATCTGGTGTGACCCACCTGTGCAGCAATAACTGCAACTAAACGTTTCCTGTAACTGTTGATCAGTCCTGCACACCGGCTTGGAGGAATTTTAGCCCATTCCTCTGTACAGAACAGCTTCAGCTCTGGGATGTTGGTGGGTTTCCTCACATTAGCTGCTCACTTCAGGTCCTTCCACAATATTTCAGTTAGATTAAGGTCAGGACTTTGACTTGGCCATTCCAAAACATGAACTTTATTCTTCTTTAACCATTCCTTTGTAGAACGACTTGTGTGCTTAGAGTCAGTTGTCTTGCTGGGCATGACCCCCTTCTATTGAGATTCATTTCATGACAGATGTCCTGACATTTTCCATTAGAATTCATTGTTCCATCAATGATGGCAAGCCGTCCTGGCCCCAGATGCCAGCAAACAGGCTCAAACCATGATACTACCACCACCATGTTTCACAGATGGGATAAGGTTTCTTATCTGGAATGCAGTGTTTTTGCCTTTCTCCAAACATAATGCTTTTCTTTCTTTTAACCAAAAAGTTATATTTTGGTCTCATCCCGTAAACAAAACATTCTTCCAATAGCCTTCTGGAATTGTCCACATGAAATCTTTAGCAACTGTAGACAGCAGTGACTTTCTCCTTGCAGCCCTGCCATGCACACAATTTGTTTTTCAGTGTTCTTCTGATGGTGGACTCATGAACATTAACCTTAGCCAATGTGAAGAGAGGCCTTCAGTTTGCTATAGACGTTACCCTGGGGTCCTTTGTGACCTCGCCAACTGTTACACGCCTTGCTCTTGGAGTGATCTTTGTTGGTTGACCACTCCTGGGGAGGGTAACAATGGTCTTGAATTTCCTCCATTTGTACACCATCTGTCTGACTGTGGATTGGTGGAGTCCAAACTCTTTAGAGATGGTTTTGTAACCTTTTCCTGCCTGAACTCTTTTTCTGAGGTCCTCAGAAATCTTCTTTGTTCATGCCATGATACACTTCCTCAAACATGTGTTATGAAGAGCAGACTTTGATAGATCCCCGTTCTTTAAATAAAACAGGGTGCCCACTCACACCTGATTGTCATCCCATTGACTGAAACACCTGACTCTAATTTCACCTTCAAATTAACTGCTAATCCTAGAGGTTCACATACTTTTGCCACTCACTAATATGTAATATAAGATAATTTTCCTCAATAAATAAATGACCATGTATGTAAATGACCAATGAAATGTATCTACTTTTAGGACTTGTGTGAAAATCTGATGACATTTTAGGTCATATTTATGAAAAAATTGAGAAAATTCTTAAGGGTTCACAAACTTTCAAGCACCACTGTATGTCCAAATGTAATGTTGTTTTATAAATGTACTTCTCAAAAGTAAATTGTTAAAGACTATACATTTTGCCCAGCATTTAAACTGCTAGGACTGTATAGTACTCTGTTTTATAACCCCAAATCATAAATAGCTGGTGCAGTACAGAAATGCAAATTAAATATTTTGTTTTGATACTATCTGCAATGAAATAAAATTCAAAGTAATTGTAATTCTTCTGCTTTTTTAATTTGTAATTTCCATACAGTCCCAATTTCTGATTTGGGGTTGTAATGCACAAGCATGACACAAGCTTGCAGAGGTGGCAGTGCAGAGCTGTTTCCAAAAGTTTATTGCTTAGGCCTGTTCAATAGAAGAATCCAGCACAACAGCATCTAGGCTTGTCGCCCCTAGTGGTAGCAGCTGCACCACGCGGCCCCTGACAAATACCAATATCTAAAATTAAGCTTTATTTTGAAATTGTGGTCAGTTTTTCTGTACTGTCCAATGGATTTAACATTGTTTTACAAGGTCGCTAAGATTTACAAAGTTGCCATGGTGACACATAACAATAGTTTTAAAGTGCTTGTCTTTATATTCACAATGCAACTGCAGAATACTAATGATGATATAACAGTAAAACAGTTTAGACAGTTAATGTACTGTAGATGCAAAATAGATATGTTATGACTAAGACATAGAGGAATGAATGAATTAAATGGACATAATTCGTATAATGACTGCAATGAAACAGTTCCATGTAAATTTGAAAGTGCAACTAGCTTTAAGGAATGCACTGATTACAGAACAGCATGAACATAGGTCAAGTTGTCGCAGCTGAGCAGACCGACCGTGTGAATGGCATGTAGCAGCTTATAAAACAGACAGTCATGCATAAACATGGCATTTACAAAATAGTGCTGAGTCTCAAGGGAGGACAGCTGAGAATGATTATTGTGCAATAAAGTGATATAAATAAAATGCTGTTTTAAAAGTTTTTAAATGATTTTTTAATTATGTCACTTTTATTAATACTGTTCTCTGTCAACTGAACTGCACCAGAGATGAGTTAAGAGGTCTTTTATGTGCCGTCTGGAGAGGCATTAGAGAACGATGTGGTTTGGGACTGAGATGGTGACGTCTCCAACACAGCTGTGCACACAAATCTTTCATGCTGCACAGCCACTACCAGCCTGTAAAGTACTATCAGGTGCAGAGAACAAGTGTTTCTTGTTAACAATGTCTTAAAAATGAGTACATATTTCAATGAAAGTGTACCTTGGTGTTTCATTCGGTTGTTATGAGATAATTTGTGATCCATTGTTATGTGTCATTTCTAAAGATGCTTTTAAAAAGGATTTGGGGATAGGTTAAAATTACTGTAGCCTGTGATTTAGGGTTAGCATACTCATTCACACAGTATTTGCTACTAGTGAAACACTAATTACATAAATTATGTTTTTCATATTGCTTTGTTAAGATTGGTCAGGGTTAAGGATTAGCAGTAAGGGTTAGGTTTAAGGTTAAAGATCTGATAAACACACATTTAAAAACAGACCTGCATATATGGTATTTTGGATATATATGCTTGTCATCCAGCAAGACCATGCAAATTCCATATTCCATGTTGGTCCAAGTTGGTTTATGCATGGCAAAAAATACAGTGGGGCAAAAAAGAATTTAGTCAGCCACTGATTGTGCTCCTAATTAGAAAGATGAGAGAGATCTGCAATTTTCATCATAGGTACACTTCAACTATGAGAGACAAAATGAGAAAAAAAAAATCCAGGAAATCACATTGTAGGATTTTTAAAGAATTTAGTTGTAAATCATGGTGGAAAATAAGTATTTGGTCAATAAAGAAAAGTTCAACTCAAGACTTTGTAACATAACCTTTGTTGGCAATAACAGAGGTCAAATGTTTCCTGTAAGTCTTCACTAGGTTTGCACACACTGTAGATGGTATTTTGGCCCATTCCTCCATGCAGATCTCCTCTAGAGCAGAGATGTTTTGGGGCTGTCGCTGGGCAACATGGACTTTCAACTCCCTCCTCAAATTTTCTATGGGGCTGAGGTCTGGAGACTGGTTAGGCCACTTCAGGATCTTGAAATGCTTTTTACTGAGCCACTCCTTCATTGCCCGAGCAGTGTGTTTGGGATCATTGTCATGCTGGAAGCCCCAGCCACGTTCCATCTTCAATGCTCTCACTGTTGGAAGGAGGTTTTGGTTTAAAATCTCACGATACATGGCCCCGTTCATTCTTCCCTTAACACGGATCAGTCGTCCTGTCCCCTTTGCAGAAAAACAGCCCCAAAGCATGATGTTTCTACCCCCATGCTTCACACTAGGTATGGTGTTCTTGGGATGCACCTCAGCATTCTTCTTCCTCCAAATACAACGAGTTGAGTTTTTACCAAAGCGTTCTATTTTGGTTTCATCTGACCACATGATATTCTCCCAATCCTCTTCTGGATCATCCATATGCTCTCTGGCAAACTTCAGATGGGCCTGGACATGTACTGGCTTAAGCAGGGGGACACGCCTGGCACTGCAGGATCTGAGTCCCTCTCGGTGTAGTGTGGTAACTGATGGTAGCCTTTGTTACTTTGGTCCTAGCTCTCTGCAGGTCATTCATCAGGTCCCTCCATGTAGTTCTAGGATTTTTGCTCACCGTTCTCATGATCATTTTGAACTCATGGGATGAGATCTTGCATGGGGCCCCAGATTGAGGGAGATTATCAATGGTCTTGTATGTCTTCCATTTTCTTACAATTGCTCCCACAGTTGATTTTATTCACACCAGCCTGCTTGCCTATTGTAGATTCACTCTTCCCAGCCTGGTGCAGGTCTACAATGTTCTTCCTGGTGTCCTTCGACAGCTCTTTGGTCTTGGCCATGGTTGAGTTTGGAGTCTGACTGTTTCAGGCTGTGGACAGGTGTCTTTTATACATTTAACAAGGTCAAAAAACAGGTGCCATTAATACAGGTAATGAGTGGAGGGCAGAAGAGCCTCTTAAAGAAGAAGTTACAGGTCTGTGAGAGCCAGAAAACCTGCTTGTTTGTAGGTGACCAAATACTTATTTTCCACCATGATTTACAATTAAAATCTTTGAAATCCTACAATGTGATTTTCTGGATTTTTTTTTTCTCATTTTGTCTCTCATAGTTGAAGTGTACCTATGATGAAAATTAAAGACCTCTCTCATCTTTCTAAGTAGGAGAACTTAGTCAGTGGCTGACTAAATACTTTTTTGCTCCACTGTATATGTCGTGAAAAATATCCATAGGGACATTTAAAGATATTTTAAATACACTTATTCAAAGCATTAATTTAGGACGCTGAAGCAGCAGACAATTCTTTACTGATAAATAAAAATAGGCTAAATAAAATGATGCAGACTGCATTAGTTATACTTTTTGCAGTAAATTTCAAGATGTAATATGAAATTTCTCCTGTGCTACACACCTCTGGGCAAAACAATCAGGCCCAAACCCAAAATTGAAAAATATTTGCTTTTAATGATCTCAACAGCAAATCTACTCATTGACAAAAGAAACAAAGCACCCAGATAGAAATGTCGGATTGCTGCCAAACTCAGCACGCAGTTATGTCTCAGGCAGATATGTAAATGATTTCAGGAGTGGTCTGATTAGACACTGGGTCTTGCCACAAGAGGGCGTAAAAATGCTTCCCCTGAGGCTCTATAAAAAGGCTCTCAGAGGCTCTAATTTTGGGTAGTGTAACTCTTGGTGAGAGATCATTGATTGCTAGACATGCCTCTATGACACATTTGCCCACAGCTGGACCTATAGATCCTGCTTCATGTAGGCTGGATCTTGGAGCAGGCTTCCAAGCTGGTCCCATAAATGCTTGATTAGTGATCTACCTGGTGACGGCCAAGAAAGTGTTTCAATCTGGTAGAGATGTTTCTGGGAAACCCTTGCTGTGTGTGGGTGAGCATTATCCTGCTGAAAACTGCTAGTTGAAAGTCCTGCCATGAGAGGCAACACATGTGGCCGCAGGATGTCAATCATTAGAGACCAAACAGAACCTGGATTTGTCACAAAAGATGATACAGCAGGCCAGGTTTCTCATTCACAACTGCAAATGAAGGTGACTTTGACACTTTGATGGCAAGACATGTAATGGACGCTGTGACAACAAATTTCCTTCTCTTAAGCTTCTAGAAATGGTCTGGGCAGAGACAGGGGTGTGTAGTGAAGGTAACACCTGTGTCTGAATGGTGGGCAATGAAACTCTGGGTGCTGCTCGTGCTTGTCGGTGGAGCAAATGATCCTCTGTACTGGTAGTCTGTCTGGGCGCTCAGAGCCCGTTCGTTGTGTGTATATGACCTCACTGCTCCCAACAGCTCCTAACAACTAGGTCAGATGGCAACAATTTGTCGTAGCAACCATCCTGCTTCTTTCTCTCAGTCCAATGATGCTCCCCCTCTCAAAGTCTGTCAACTGGGCAAAATGTCTTGGAGTGCATCATATAGGCATGTCTAACAGTCAGCAATCTCTCACCAAGCAGTACACTACCCAAAAGTAGCCTCTGAGAACCTTTTTAGACAGCAGGGGAAGCACTTTTTCGCCCTCTTGTGGCAAGACCCAGTGTCTAATCAGACCTCACCATGCAAACCCAAATCATGATTCATCAGTCCACACAACTCTGCTATACCACTCTGAATCAAACTTTACAGATTATGCCACAAAGACATTTCTGTCTTTAATGTTTTTCTGAGGCAGCAATTGATTTTTTATCTTCTAGGCACAGAAGCTGCATTAGATAACCTTATGGTTAGTGTTCTTCTTGAAAGAGTGTTGTTTTCTCTGCTGACAGACTTTGAAGGCTTTCTTCCTGTCTTTGAGAACATGTCAGCTCTGTTTGAAGAGGCTTTGGGCATTCCAGATCCTTCCTTTCTAGCAACATTACCTGTTGTTTCACAGTATTTACCTATTCTTTTAATAGTGGATAGTGAAATAGGGATTTACTGTGCCTTTACGTCAGGGATGATTAAAGTATTACAAATGAAATAGTATTAAAAGTAAAAGATAATGAAGGATAAAGAATAAATGATAAATAAATAAATAAATTAATTAATAATAATAATAATAATAATAATAATAATAATAATAATAATAATAATAATTATTATTATTATTATTATTATTATTAATGTATTTTTTTCACGTTTTTGCCCCAGTTTTTCCTGGTCAGGGATATGGGGTCTCTGGAGTCTATCCTCGGAGGACACAGGTCACAGCCATAAGGGTGCCCTGGGTGAAATTGGTCTCTTCTCCCTCACACACAGTCAGATGAAATATTCAATTTTTGCGGAATTAATAAAGATCTATCTATCTGTCTGTCTGTCTGTCTATCTATCTATCTATCTCTGTCTGTCTGTCTATAACAATGCCAGTAAGCACAGATACACTAGAATTTAAAATTGATAAATGTAAGACATAAACAAAGTATACAGACTGAAAACATTTAACTCATGCTTCAAAACTTAACAAAAAAAGTTACAAAAGTGGTGGTCAGATTGTTTACATGTTTGTCACTATGACAGTGCACTCTGAAAGTGTTCCCCACGTTCTTCTATTTCACTCACATTGAATACTTACTGTACCAGAATGCCATTTTGCTTTAACTGAATGTTATCATGTACCAAACTAAATAGTGTTTCTATGCCAGTTTCAGTACAGTGTGTTACTTTGCCCTTTGTAAAGCAAAAGGGCACTGACGTTTAGATTACAGGTCTTATTTTTACAATAACTTTAAGTCATACAAAACAGTAAACAACAATTTTTTGTGCACTATGGAAACCAATAGTAGGGTAACACAGGATTTGTGATGTTTGTTGTTTGGTTATTTATTTAAAGTCACATCAGCATCGATGCTCATTCATGACAGGAGCAAGGTTATATTGATACTAGTCAGACACATTCACACTGGGGGCTATTTAGACCGAGCAATTAACCTAATGCATGTCTTCGGAATGTGGAAGGAAACCCACCTGTACACCCACGCCAACAAGGGGAGAACATGCAAACTCCACACAGGCACTGTCCGAGGTGGGTATCAAATCGGAACTGTTGGATATGTGTAGAAAACTATACTTACAAGTATATTTTGTATACAAGTACTAAAACATTTGCATTTTGAGAAATCCAAAGCTATTGTGAAAAAGTATGGATATGTACACATGTTGCTTTGATAAAATTCAATACCATTTGAGAATTGGATCACAGACCTTGAGAAAAAGTGTGGCAACAGTTTACTATAAGGGGACATGAAATCTGATTAATTTCATGCTGTATTTCATGAGTGAGTGATCATTAATTCATACATCCAATACATAAATGAGTCATCATGAATAAGCATTAAGTGAGCAGGTCTCACGTATGCATTAGTGCATGAGCAATATATTAATTCATGTAGTAATTAAGGTGGAACATGAAAATTAAGCATTAATAAAGCAGGTTTGTGTGTTCATGATGTTTGTGGCCCTCAAAATAAAGTGTTAACTGTAGTAACTGTAGTAGCAGACAGTGGGTTTTGGTATTGGGAGTGAGCATACTTACCAGAAGTATGAAGGGCTCTGCCACTTGAACAGCATTAACATTGAACATATTGAAAAATTATCTAATGTCTAGAAACATGAGGAAATTCAAGACAAAATTTTCCTGTGAGAGAACACGGTCCCTTTCATTGTTTTTCTGGTCTCTGGACAGACTTAGAAACTTCTCACTTTGGTTTTAATGTCTGTGAGCACGACCAGTTACCATTTCTGGAGTGTGCGTGTCATGTACAGAGACATTGTTCATCATATTCTGCATCTACGACACACCCTGTCTGATATTCGCTGCACTTGCTAACCACAAGTCGTGACCACAATCTATCATGTGGGGCTTTCTGGTACTGATTCTCACACAAATGCACACGAGCACAAGCACACACACAGGCCAGTGCTACTGTCGGTTAAAGGTGTTAGACATTGAATGAACGTCATCAATTTAGCTGAATATCTGTCCTACTACTTTGCAGTATGCATATTCATTAAATCGTGCATTCACATGGCCCTCTACCTTTTAGCTTTCTCACGTAACCCTTTTTTTTTTTTTGGATTGAAACAAGAACCTGAGTCATTTGTAGACAGGAACAAAATATTATACACCGCAACTTTCTGTGAAACTGAAGGACAACACGTTGCACAATGTCTCTGGTGCCCGCTATTGCGTACGTGCAAGATAGCGATAAGAGATTATGGGACAGTTTCAGAACCTGCTACCATACACACTCATCCTTCTCAAAAAGGTCATACAAAGGTCCAAATGTGTGAGTTAGTTTTCTCACAGGTAACATTTGTCAGCTGTTTATGAATCATTTGTATTGAAATAATTTGGTGTTAAAAGTGGTTGCAGATACTTTGCTGTAACCTCCTTTAATGGTGATGTTGGCTGTATTTACCAAGCCATATAATTTGATGGGTTTTAGACGATGAAATAACTGTTTGAGTTTCACTATTTTTTTTTAGCCTTATATTCCAGTCATGAACAATAATTCTTGATAGGTGCACATGACTCGTGTAGATTAGTGACTAAGTACATTGCATAGTGTGTGCTGTTCCATGATGCAATTTCCCACAGTTGCCTATCAGCAGTGGAGTATAGTGACAGAGCAGAAACGATTTGCTACTTTAGTATTTTGGAAATAATAAAGGCTTCCATCAGGGTCCATACTGATAAACAAATGATCTTCACATGGAAGTTGTTTTATTGCTCTGTGTTTAGAGATGTAAATAGAGAGGTACACTGTTCTTTTCTTGTTTAGAAGATATTTAACTCCATTCTAAAACATTTTTAAATGTTATATTAAAAGTGCCCTAGTCATTAAAAGGTATCAGCTGCTAACTATCTGATATATTCAAGCAGCTGTATGCACTCCCCAATGACTATCCTAGCAATGAGCAACAGAGAGTGACCTTGAGTTTATTTAAGTCAAAGTCAGATTTATTTCTATAGTGCTTTTTATAATAGAAAACTGTCTCAAAACAGCAATTTTAAATTATCTTCTAATATCAAAATCACATTGTAGGATTTTTAAAGAATTTAATTGTAAATCATGGTGGAAAATAAGTATTTGGTCACCCACAAACAAGCAAGATTTCTGGCTCTCACAGACCTGTAACTTCTTCTTTAAGAAGCTCTTCTGTCCTCCACTCGTTACTTGTATTAACGGCTCCTGTTTGACCTCGTTATCTGTATAAAAGACACCTGTCCACAGCCTCAAACAGTCAGACTCCAAACTCAACCATGGCCAAGACCAAAGAGCTGTCGAAGGACACCAGGAAGAAAACTGTAGACCTGCACCAGGCTGGCAAGAGTGAATCAATAATAGGCAAGCAGGTTGGTGTGAATAAATCAACTGTGGGAGCAATTGTAAGAAAATGTAAGACATACAAGACCATTGATAATTTCCTCCACGATCTGGGGCTCCACGCAAGATCTCATCCCGTGGGGTCAAAATGTTCATGAGAACAGTGAGAAAAAATCCCACAACTACACGAAGGGATCTGATGAATGACCTGCAGAGAGCTGGGACCAAAGTAACAAGGCTACCATCAGTAACATACTACATCGAGAGGGACTCAGATCCTGCAGTGCCAGGCGTGTCCCCCTGCTTAAGCCAGTACATGTCCAGGCCCATCTGAAGTTTGCCAGAGAGCATATGGATGATCCAAAAGAGGATTGGGAGAATATTATATGGTCAGATGAAACCAAAATAGAACATTTTGGTAAAAACCCAACTGGAGGAAAAAGGATGCTGAGTCGCATCCCAAGAACACCATACCTACTGTGAAGCATGGAGGTGGAAACATCATGCTTGGGGCTGTTTTTCTGCAAAGGGGACAGGACGACTGATCCGTGTTAAGGGAAGAATGAACGGGGTATTTGGGACTGTGGTGGCCTAGCAGGTAAGATACTGAACTATGGCCCAGACGGTGCAGGGTTCAAATCCCACCTCTGCCAAGCTGCCACTGTTGGGTCCTTGAGCAAGGCCCTTAACCCACAATTGCTTGGATTGTAAGACTGTAACAATTTAAGTTGCTCTAGGTAAGGGCATCTGCTAAAAATGCTGTAAATGTAAATGTGACTGGGACTGAGGTGGCCTAGCAGGTAAGATACAGGACTAAGGACCAGATGGTCCAAGGTTCAGATCCCACCTCTGCCAAGCTCTCACTGTTGGGCCAGAAAAACCCTTAACCCACAATTGCTTGTAAGACTGTATAACTTGTAAGTCGCTCTGGGTAAGAGCGTCTGCTAAATGCTGTAAATGTAAATGTTTTAGTCTGGTACACAGAGTCACTGTGTAAAGATTGCATCCTTAGTCATCCAAGATTGCATCCTTAGTCAGTCGGAGGAGGGAGAGAGTTACTGCCCTCTGTGGTCTGGGTAATGGTGCACTGGAAAGTGATGGAAGATCAGTTTGGGTGGAACATCTAACTCCGAGATCCTGCTAACTCCAAATTGTGTAGCTTACTAACTAGGTCTCATGCAAAAGCTTGTCAATGTTTCAAGTCTGATAATCAGCGATTTTATGGCCAGTCACTTTAAGAATTTGATGCATTGCATACAATATATGCACTGCACAAAAATGGCCTCAGAAAACATGATTCTACCAGAAGGTTGTCTCATTAAGTTTTTTGTGTCTATAAGTTGTGGCAAAAAAGCCAATCAGAAAACACTAAGGACAGAATAACGTTTTAGGCAGAATATGGAAAGCTGGATTCAGAGTGTTGTTGAGGTCATCGAAGACCTGGTGAAAAGTGACTGCATCTCTACCACGGTTATGTATGGAGGACATGGTGCCATTATGTGGGGAGTGTTTTCAGCTGCTGATGCTAGTTTATTTAGTCCCAGTGGTGCCTTCCAAATGGGTCAAAGCATCAGAGGCATAATTGGGCTGTGTCAAAAGGAGGGGAGGACAGGCAGTACTGCAAGAGTGATGCGAAACCAGCCCATTCAGAATATAGATAACCCCCCAGTGGCCCTTACCATCTATAATCATGGTTAAAGCATGGGGATAAAAACAAACATAGACTACCTAAAAAGTGCAACTGTATGAGGTCATCAATGCTGTGTGGAACAACACTGACTTTATGTAAAGAGATGTCTGGACATTTACCCACACTGCTTAAAAGAAATCCAAGGGGAAAGCTATCCCATCCATGTATGGTATCACTTTAACAACCAATGTCTTAAAATTATAATTAATTGTAATAGAAAATAAATGTCTGTCTTTTAACTCAGGACATTGTGGCTGCAAACAGCTGGTCACCTCACCAGCCAATCAACGTTGTGGATCCACAAGCAGAGGTGGAAGTCAGAGTTTAGGAACGGGACACCCATCATTTGCTTGTGTGTGTGTGTGTGTGTGTGTGTGTGTGTGTGTGTGTGTGTGTGTGTGTGTGTGTAAAACTACTTTACCGGTCAGGTCCTCGATTGCTCGTTAGCTCAAGTTTGGATGAGTAATTGTTCTAACTCGGTTATTGTGTTTAGAGACCTCTGTTGTAAGTTACTCATGTTTGTGCGTATGACTTTCTGCTACTTATTTGTAATAAGCAGTAAATGGCATTTGTAAGTATACGTTTGTCTTTGTTTATAACCCCCCTCCTTGTTTATTCGCTCTAAGCTATAACTATATAAACTGATTCACATTGACTCTGTTTTATCTGGCTGATCTTATGGGGCTTGTTTGTAATACTGTCTGTCAGTGCATTTTGGGCTTACATCAAACAAAAGTATTAGGCCTATCATACCATCCTCTTGTGTTACAGCTTTCCCCTGTGCAGGGTCATGACAGTGCATTACTATATTTCCTATAATTATTGTGAATTTCCAAAAACTAAAAATGCAGTGGCATTAAGGATCCTTTGTAGATCCTTTGTAGTAGCGTTCCACTGTTTTCAGAGATAACTTATATGTATTTAGGTATTGTTTGCACACAGTTTTCTTGTGAAAATACCTTTTATATTTACGTTATCTATAAGACTATGTGACTATGCTAATGTCTGGTCAACTTCCATTTTGGCCAATGTCCGGTGCGGTGGTTAAATGGTGTATACCTGTAGTACGGATGATGTTAATACCATTTTAAGTTTTGCCATTTTGGACAGGGTCCATTTTTCACTCTGGAGTGTATATGTTCTATATAGGTTAAAGTTATACATGTTAAACTTTACAGAATATGGAGCTGATCTGAGGAAGTCAGTGAGGTGCACTGTAACTTTAAACAGCAGCACTTAAAGACTTAGAGAGAGAGAGAGAGAGAGAGAGCGAGAGAGCTAAAACAGTAAGATGCTGACATCAGCACAATTACACCCTACACAAAACACACCAACGTAGCACTCAGAGGTCACCCTGGGTCAAGCCTTCCACTCACCAACTGTGAATGGAAGACAAAGAGACAGAGACCTGGCATTAAGAAGGAAAGTAATTTGAACATTGCTGTATGTTGTGTATATAATAGTGCTGTTAAACGGGCAACTTTGGAGTGGTAATTGTGATTAATCACATTTGCACATTTTGTATGTACAGCACACTGTACTGTATAATCTCTAAACATTGGATAAAGAGGGGTCCTCTGTATAACTTTATATTTAGCTATTTTGTTTGTCTTTCTATCATTGAGTGTGTTTACATACACTTAATAATCCGATCATAGTCAGATTTCTGCAGTTATCTGATTATTCAAGTGGTCATGCATACAACAAACTCTGATCTACAAATCAGATTAAGAAATCCGATAACGAGAGTCGGATTACTCATAGCATGTATACCAGTAACCTGATTATAATTGGTGTGTTCGGTCTGCGCATGTGCGCGAACATTTCCCCACAGTTGCCAAGTCTGCTGGATCTGGCAACCCTGGAATTAAACGTGCCACAGAATTAAAGGCAGCAAAATGTATTTCAAACTAAGTCTCTGAACTCAGAATATACACAAGAAAATGAATAATTACATTATTTAATATAATAAGTGATGTACCGGAGGTTTCCCATTATCTGATTACTTAAGTGCATGTATATTTGTTGATCAGATTACTGACAAAATCTGATTTTCTGCAGTTATCAGATTATTAAGTGCTTGTAAATACACTCATTGTGGGGATTTTCTATTGACATAATATTACTGTGGCTAATTAATGACACGTCTAATCCAAACCTTAACCTCAGTAACCTAAAATAATGTTTTGTTTTTTCAAAAGAAAGTTGAAAGAATAAAAGCAATTTTCTTGGGGGGTGGTCCTCAGAATGATATATAAACTTAACCCTCTCACACAACTACACACCAGCATGTGCACACACACACACACAGACACACACACAGTCAAATCCAAACATGCTTCTTATTTGACTGAATTGGTAGACTGGCTTGTTAAGTGCTCGCTTTGAATATGCAAGATCATCTTTTGTTTTGTTAATCAGATAAACATTAGATGTAGTGAGTTTCGTTACTTTCCCTGTACTTGACTATAAAGAGCTGGGTCTGCACCTTTAGACTCTTGAAACTGTAATCAGACTAAAATAGACACTGATAAGTGAGTATTTACTCTACATGTATTACTAATCTAGTATTTATCCTAGGAAAGTGGCTTGCCAGCAGAAAGCTACCATCAGACTCAGCTGTGATATCTTTCAGCTTCTGATCACATTAAATGATAGCGTTTAAAAGTACACAATTTAGAGGAGTGAACACAGATTATGCACATTATACTTACAAGGTAGCACTGGCAGAAACCAAAACCTATCATCGTTAATTTTATAAGCAGTTTTATAAGCTTTCGAAAAAGGCATTAAGCATAAAACCCTTTTAATAGGTTTATTAACTCTAGTCTTTTAATGCACAGTCTGTGTGCAAAACAAAGGTCTTGCAAGTTTCAAGTGGGGCTAATCTGCTGTCCTGGGTGACTAATGGGGGTTGCAGCGAGGTTCTTCTTTTACTGCTCTGTTGAGTGGAGCTGTCACTGACACAGCTGTAACAATAGCTCTTTAAACTGTGTCTGTACTCTATGTGTTCTGGACTTCCTGTCATTAGTAATGCAAACTCTTACTGTACATTTAAACATAACTTGTATGTGATTTCATGTTTAAAAAAACTGCAGTCTATTGGGAGTTGTGTGGGGATGTGTACAACACAGTTTAGAAATAGAGGAAATGAAAATGAGGCTTGTATAAAACATGGCCGTACATCACTGAGCCGATGAAACCATGACAGATTGTTATTGTCGCTATGAAGTAATTCTTTTAGTAAGATTTTCTACATTTAATTACGTTTCATTTGAGCTTGTCAATTCAGCTTTGTCAGCGACTAAAGTGCATGTTAAATGGCTTACTTACAAGTTTTTTTATGATCCTAAAATACACACTTCACATAGATCCTATATTTGTTGGTGCATGTACACCTGTCCTAAAATCTACTGATCAGGCCAGTAGGCTCAACTCAAGGCTAATAAGCGAAAGCACCTGTCAGAGTCAAGTGAATCGCTTAAACATGTCTCAAGTGTGGCATGTGTCTGCTTTCACTTGGCTCGTGTTTGAGGAACGTGTGTGATTTGTAAGCAGACACTTACTCAAAAGCATTTGGTCTATTATTACTCACCTCACGCTGACCTCCACCAGTTGACCTAATGGCTGTGGCAATCGCATGCTGGCAATGACTCAGATGCCAACAGAACATAGAGCTTCAGATGTGTGAGTTTATAACACTGCACAGCACATTCCAGGCATAAGCACACCATAGACTGCATTGGTATTGTACTGTACACTCAAAGAACACAAGGAAATTCTGCAGGGCTTGACCCTGAACTCTATAAGCATTGCCACATTGCTATATACTGTAAGCACTGAACTTGAATTCTACAGGACTTGTTTCAGAACTGGATGGTCATTTTCCCTGAATTTTAATGCTTTTGTTCATGAATTCTACATTTCTTCATGTCTGAATAAGCCTTCTTCATGACTGATCTCTTTTCAGAATTCCACAGCCCTTCATTCTCTCCAAATTCTACTGGCCAATTCTCTGAACTCTAAAGCCTTATTCTCAGCTCATGTTCCATATCTTTACATATCTTTAAACTTTCTCTGGTTTCCTCATGCCTTGACCCATAACTTCACAATTATTTCCTCTGAATTCTACAGACCTTGCCACACAACTCAATAATCCTTACTCTTTAATCTTTACTCAATAATCAACTCAATAACCCTTAATCCTACAAACTTGTTCCATAACTCAGCAGACCGTTTTCCTGAACTCTACCATTTTTGTCCCATGTCTGTATAGGTCTTGCCCCTGAATTATACCGACCTTGATCTATAAATCAGTTGTCCTTTACCCAGAGTTCTACAGCCAATTAACTCTACACACTTTGTTCCGTATCTTTATAGTTCTTGTGCCTAAATTCTACAGATGTTGTAACTACAGCTCATAACTACATAGGCACTGTATTTTACAGGCATTTGTTTCACATCTACACGAGTCTACAGAATTCTGTGTTCCATTTCTGGAATTCTACATGCCTTTTCTCATAATTTGGTCTTGTCCTACAATCCTAAAGGCCTTCTCACTGACCTTAAAAGGGCTTGTCCCATAACTCTATAAACCTTTTTCAGAACTCTAAAATATGTTTGAATCAGAAATATATGAGTACTGTCCCAGAACTCTTCAAACATTGCCCCCAAATTCTATAGGTATCATCTCAGATCTCTACAGACACTGTCACCGAACTCTACAAGACTTATCCCAGAATTCTACCAGTCACCAGAAATCTATGGGCACGGTGGTGGAATTCTATGAGCATTATCCAAGACCTCTACAAACACTTTCTCAAAAGGTCTACATGAATTATCTCAGAACTCTACAGGCATTGTTCCAGAATTTTACAGATATTGTCCCAGAACCCTACAGACATTATCCCAGAACTCTGTAGGTCTTTTATCTAAAACAATACTCTCTTGTAATATGGCCTTTCTGATCTCTTCAGTGGTTTTCATCTTGTCAGCAAGATACTCAAAGTATGTTAATGAAACATTCTCTTATTGTAGGTCTTGGCACACGTATTTACAACCCCAAATCAGAAAAAGCTGGGACAATATGGAAAATGCAGATTAAAAAAGTATGCTGTTTGTCTTAAATTTACTTTGACTTTTATTTCATTGCAGACAGTATGAACCCAAAATATTTCAGGTTTTGTCCGGTCATCTTCATTTCATTTGTTAATCATCCATTCCTGCATGTCAGGCCTGCAACAAATTCCAAAAAAAGTTGTGAGGAGCCAATTTAGGGCTAGTAATGAAGTAAAAAAAACCTAAATAATGATGTAATTTCAAGCAGGTGCTAGTAATCATGATTTGGTACAAAATCAGTATCTACATAAGGCCTAGTCTTTGAGAAGCCAAGATGGGCAGAGGATCTCAGTTTGTCAACAAATGTGTCAGAAAAAATAATGAAATGTTTAAAAACGATGTTCCTCAATGACAGATTGGAAGAGATTTGTATATTTCACCCTCTATAGTGCATTATATCATTAAATGATTCATGGATTTTCAGTGCATAAAGGGAAAGGGCACAAGCCTATACTGGACACCTGTGATATTCAATCCCTCAGACAACACTGCAAAAAGAATTATCATTCATCAACAGCTGATATAACCACATGGGCAAGGGATTACACTGGCAAATGTATGTCATGCACTACAATACAGAGTTACATTCAAAAATGCCACTTAAAACTTCAATGTGCAAAAAAGAAGCCTTATGTTAAACATGTCTAGAAGTGGCATCGACATCTCTGGACTCAGAGGTATCTGGGAAGGACCATCACACAGTAGAAATGTGTATTGTGGTCAGATTAATTAGTATCCAACATCATTTTTGAAAGAAATGGATGCCATGTGCTCTGGACCAAAGACGAAAGGACCATCCAGACCGTTATCAGCTACAAGTCCAAAAGCCAGAATCTGTCATGGTATGGAGTTGTGTCATTGCCCTTGGCAAAGGTCACATACACTTTTGTAATGGCAGCATTAATGCAGAAAAGTACACTGACATCTTAGAGCAACATAAGCTGCCTTCAAGACACCATCATTTCCATACATTTATCAACAAGACCATGCAAATCACATGCTGCATGCATTTCAAAACCACAATAGTGGAAGAAGAATGTACGGGTAATGGATTGACCTCTCTGCAATTCTGACCTCTCCCCAATACAGAATGTGTGGGGAATTTGAAAATGGAAAGGCCCCCCATACCCCCACCCCCAACTCCTGAGCTGAACCTCCAAACTGGATAAGCACTATTGATTAGGTGTCACGTGAGTACAGACCCAGCCCCTGAGCCCTGTGTATGGGTTGCCAGCACATTTGCTAAGAAGTATAAAGTCTAAAGTGGTTCCTGAAACCAAGCATCCAGAAGTCATGTGCATATAACAAGTCAAAGAAACTGCCAAGAGGCCAATGGCAACTTTGACTGAACTTGAAGAAGAAGAATGGGCAGATATTCATCAATCTAGTTGTGAAAATTTGGTAGAAACAAATTCAAACAGACTGATGGCTGTATTTAAAGCAAAGGGTTCTGCAAAGTAATAAAGAAGGGGACTGATCCCTTACTCGTTATTACTGTTACTTTCATTATTCACTTTCAGGATTCCTGCCTTTTTTCTTGTTACTGAATGTTGTAAATCAACATATATAAATAATGCTGGAAAACTACATTTTGGGTTTTGGGAGGCAGTTAGCGTGGATGCTTCACAGTTCCAGTGTCCTTCATTTCAGAGCTTTGGTGTTTTAATTAGTTCACACTAACTTGCGGAACCCAAACAACTAAATTATGTCATTGTTTTTTGTACATATTGAACTGTGTCTGTAGGTGTTTGTGAGTAGAACAATGGCTGAATTAGTGGTGAAACAAGTGACATTTCTCTGTGCCTAGGCTTCTCTATAATCTAGTTAGCTATTTTTAGAGACCCTGATGGAAAACAGGATATCCCATTCTTTGTTTTTGAAGAGAGGGAGAGCAAGATGTTTACACTCACAACATGAATATAATACCACCTCTGTTTTGACTGGGATGTCTGTGGATATCATCACATTTTGGGTATTACGGATAAGTATTGACTATTAAAATGATTTAGTCATTTTCCCCAAAACAACAAATAGGACATTGAAACTATATGGTGATTTTTTTAATGACAAGCCCAAATTGGCACAATATTAAGCTTTTAATTGTCCTAGCAACATGTTTTAGCAAAAAACTTGGAATGGGATAGCTTTCTCCTTTGACTTATTTAAATGTTGGAGTGATGTTAGGAAACTTGCGGACAGCTTTTTGCATCGAGTCATTATTGTTCCACTCAGTGCTGATTTCTTCAAACATTTGACAAGTAGTTAAATTAACATTTTGTGAATAATTTGTGTTTAATCTGAAAAAAAATAGGGTATATACATTTGGAATCTGACCAGGCAAAATAAAATGAGTCTAATGGGCTTATTCAGAAGA
This sequence comes from Ancistrus triradiatus, assembly GCA_025084515.1. Classification (NCBI taxonomy): domain Eukaryota; kingdom Metazoa; phylum Chordata; class Actinopteri; order Siluriformes; family Loricariidae; genus Ancistrus; species Ancistrus triradiatus. The sequence goes on along the minus strand of JAJAGP010004153.1, from coordinate 427 downwards.
GATGTGCAGTGTGGGCAAGAGTATTACTGAATAAAAATGTCTCATATTCAGATCATAGACACCTCTTGATGCCATCCCTACTCTACAGAACTGCTCAACCACTCTGAATCAAACTTTCCATATTCTGACAAACAATTAACTGTAACAGCAATACGCATTTTCTAGAGACCAAACCTGCATGAGTCAACATTTTGGTAAGTGTTTTTTTCTGAAAGTCTTGATTTCTGAGGCCATTTTGGGCTTGGTCCTTGTTTATATCCAGGAATATAGATCTGAACTTGATAAACAAGAATGAAACCATATGCCTGGCACTGAAATTGTCATTTTAAATTTATTTCAAAGATTAATCTCCATATAGAAGTAACGGGGTTTAAAAGAAAGTGCTAAGAATGGTTGTAAACGTTCTTTTGTATAGGGCAGGTGATGA
>JAJAGP010004152.1:0-55658 GCA_025084515.1 Ancistrus triradiatus | reverse complement strand
TCCCTCCCTCCCTCCCTCCCTCCCGGTGCAGCAGCAGCAGAGCGCTGGTTCATTGGTTAGTTGGTTCGTTGGTTGGTTGGTATCTTTGATGCTCCATGCCCCTCCCTCAGCACTGGGTGCCCCCGCTGTAACTGTACGTGGTCTGACACTTCAGGGCTGAGACGATGTCTATAGAAGATTTTCCATCTTATCTGTGAATCTTTTTTCAGTCAGTCCTACAGAAGCTCTGCTGCATGGTTTCCTCTTCACATTCCTCATGATGGCACACTGCTCTTTGCTAGATGTCACAGTGACAGGACTGAATCTTCTCTGTTTGTGGACGGTTAGATTTATGGTGGTTTGAAAATGAGCAGGTCATGTTTCGTAGCTTCATGGATTCTCCTGAGATGTGTTTTGTTTTGGACAGAGTAGGCTTTTTCGAAATACTTTTACTCGAGATCTGTCCACATTTTATTTAAAATTAAACTGCAGAACTTTCGCCCTGTTTGTCCGGTGATGGATGTCAGAGTGTGACATGATCCCACTGACAGGCTGAAAATCAAACGTCCGTGTTTGTTTTCTTCTGTGGCTTTTTAACCTCACAGTGGATGATTGACTGCTCCGGACCTTCCTGTCTTCCGGTCCTGTCTCGACCAAATCACTGCTTGAAAAGACATCTGCTAACGTCGGTGCCGGGAGCAAAGCGAAGTGGAAATAAATAAAAGAAAAGGACGACTGAGCACCGCAGTGTCAGCGTGAGCTGTGAAAGACAAATGATCATTTAGAGAATATTGGAAACTGAATAATCAGAACGTCGTCCTGAAGGAACATCTAACCAGGCCCCAGATTGAACGTCCTGTAGCTGCAGATGAAGCCGAGTTTCATTAGAAAGCTTCTGTTACTGATGCTGTGTCTCCTCCAACAGCTCAGATCCACCTTATTTAAAATCCAAGACCAGGTTCTGTTCTGAGGAACCACCAAACCCTACTAGAGTGGTTCTGGCTAAAAAGTCATGTCAATAATGCCAGGATCTTATGTTTATGGAACAGAAAAAGAAACGACAGCACGGAAACTGCAAATGAATTTAAAAACAGAGTTTCTTACATTTAATTTGACTTTTATTTCACATATTAGAAAACAGACAGAAAGAATGAAAGAACGCATGTACAAAAGAATGACCAAATGAAAGAAAGAACAAATAAAAGAATGACAGAAGGGAAGAAACAAAAAAACAAAGAACAAAAGAAAGAAAGAAAGAACAAACAAAAGATTGAACAAATGAAAGAATGAAGGAAAGAACAAACAAAAGAAAGAAAGTTAAAGAATAAAAGAACAAAAAAGATAGAACAAAAGAAAGAACAAACAAAAGAATGACCAAAATAAGGAAAGAAAGAACAAAAGAAGAAAATAAAGAAACAAACAAATAGAAAAACAAAAAATGAAGGAATGAATGAATGAATGAAAGACAGAACAAAGTAAGAAAAAACAAAGAACAAAAGAAAGAAATAAAGAATGAACAAAAGACAGAACAAACAAATGGAAGAATGAACAAAAGAAAGAAAGAAAGAAAGAAAGAAAAAAAGAAAGAAAAAAAGAAAGAAAGAAAAAGAGAACAAAAATAAATAACAAAAGAAGGAACAAACAAAAATATGAAAATAAAAAAATAAAGAATGAACAAACAAAAGAAAGAATGATCAAACTAAAGAAAGAAAGAACAAAAGAATTAAAGAAAGAACAAAAGAAGGAAAGAAAAAAACTAATGAAAGAAAGAAGGAAAGTAAGCATGAAAGAAAGAAAGAACAAAAAGAAAGAAAGCATGAACAAAAGATTGAAAAAATGAAAGAAAGAAAGACAAAAAGAAAGAAGGAAAGAACAAAAACAGAACAAAATAATGAAAAAAGAATGAATGAACAAAAGAATGACCAAACAAATGAAAAAACAAATGAATGAAAGAAAGAATAAAAGAATGAACAAACGAACAAACAAACAAACAAACAAACAAGAGATTGAACAAACGAAATAAAAAAAGAAGGAAAGAAAGAACAAACAAAACAAGGAAAGAATGAACAAATGATTCAAGGGTAAAATCAAATAATAATAATAATAATAATAATAATAATAATAATAATAATAATAATACTTCAGTTACATTTTCACAGCAGTAAATCCTTGGTGATGTCAGAGTTCTGTGTGATGATGTCACCTGTGACGTTGATGCCGTCTGAGCGCTGACACCACACCTCCCGTTCGTTGTTGCTCCATGGGCTGGTCCTCCATTCGTAACTCTGGCACGTCCCTCCTACCAGAAATCCAGCACATGTTCACTACGGCTTTGAACTCAGGTGTTACAATAAAATGTTAATAAACATCATTTCATGTTCATATGGAATATATTACCCATAATGCACTGCTTTAATAGAAGAAACATCCTGTCGTACCTTTACACGTCCGGGTCTCAATTTCCTGACTCGGGCAGCTCTCCTGGTTCTCCAGCGTCTGGATGATGACGGCTCGAGAGCGAGCCTGGTGACCCTCCACCTCGAAGCTCCGCCCATCTACACACGTCAGCTGACACGAGCTCCATGACGACCAATCGGTTAAATGGCAGTCTCCTACAGCACAAACATGGAAATCTCATTTGTCTACAACTGTACACTATATGGACAAAAGTATTAGGACACACTGTTTGAATTCGGGTGTTTCATTCATTCCTATTTGCACAGGTGTATAAAATTCATCATTTAAAGACCATGGAGTCTGCCTTTATAAACATTAGTGAAGGAATGGGTGGTTCTAAAGAGCCGACTGAAATCGAGCGTAGGATTCACCCCCGAAAGACAGAAAGAAAGAAATGAAGAAAGACATGCACACAAATGCTCTTGTGGACTAATCTCCACTGCCACAGTTCAAAATGGATTTAGAATGTGGCATCAGAAAAGCTTCTGAAGGTATAATGTTGAGGTGTCCCAATACTTTTGATCAGTCTATGTTCCTATGGTCCTATATTCTAAGAATCTAAGAATTTAAATTAATAAACATCAAGCCAAGCCCACAATAAATCAGACTAAACTGTATAACCAATAACAAACCTGGACAGGGGACAAAACAGGGCTGCTGCAGCTCCTGCTCTCTGTCTGTCCTGAAGCCATCGTTACATTTCTCCTCCTTCACCACCATCACAGGACCAGGGATGTCGGGCTTTGGACCGGCTGAATCAGGCCAGTGACCCCAGTGAACGACACAGGAAAGGTTCCTCTGCCGTAGGCCCTCTCCACAATCAGCACCCTGAGAACCACCAACAGCACCAGACATGAACTCTGACTTTAACAAAGCATCAATCTAGAGGCCAAACCTTTGGGAAGTTGTTTAAGAAATTAAAAAATGTTAATCAGGAATAGCTCCATACCTGAGCGGCTAGCGCCGCCCAGCTCCGTACCTGAGCTCGCTGCACCCTTTAGCTCTGTGCCTGTACCTGAGCTTGCCGTGCCCTTTAGCTCCGTACCTGAGCATGTTAGCTCCGTACCTGAGCCATTAGCGTCTTGTAGATCCGTACTTGAGCTTGCCATGCCCTTTAGCTCCGTACCTGAGAAGTTAGCGCTGCCCAAGTACGTACATGGGCTTGCCTCACACTTTAGCTCCGTGCCTCACACCAACCTTTGTCATTGGCCTTTTCGGGTCTAGCCTTGTGCCCGAGCCACCAGCGACGAGCTCCGCTCCTGAGCTGCCAGCACTGAGCTCTGCCCCATAGCCACCAGTGGCAAGCTCTGCCCCGAGCCACCAGCGCCAAGCTCTGCCCCTGGCCCACCTGTGCTGAGCCCCATCCCTGAAATGATCGTGGCTGCCTTGGACTTGTGGTTCCCTACCCTCCCATTTAGCCCTTACGCTGACCCTGGCTTGGGACACTAGAGGCCAGCGCTGACTTTTTTGATTTATTGTTAGGGACAGAGGCAAGCTGGCGATTTGTAGATTGCCAGCTATGGAAAGTCAGGAGGCTGCCTGTTAACCATCAGGGCCTAGTTGTAGTTTAGGGCAAGCTTATACTAGCGCCCACGGTTGATTTAACTTAATCGGCATATTTTTGGGCTCATTCACTGCGGCAAAGCACGATCAGCCTCCTCCCTCTCATGGTGTCACCCTCCTTCCTTCGCGATCATCAGAAATAATGTTCCCCTCGCGATTGCGTCTGAAAAGGATGCTGTGCTGCTTAATCAGCCTCGTCCTGTTCCTTTCCGTATCCATGCCACGCTCGAGTACTGACGCTCTGCGCAAGCGCGGACCCCTTATGCAGTTTGCACAAGGGAGCTATGCCATACGCACAGGTCAGCCTGGGTGTGGTGAGCGCTTACGCCGATTTTCTTTTGTTCGGTTTTTTGCTTCCGTTTCCGCAGTGGCTGAGTGGCACATTCGGTTAATACACTTCTTACTGACGCTTTCGCCCAGGGTTCCATCCTCAGCTACTGCATTTGTTTTCCTTTTGTTGTTTCATTTATTTTGTTTTATTTAGTTATATTTTGGTTCACTAATTCCATCTGGAGCTAACTGCATTTGGGTCCTGAAATACTTTTTACTTTTATTTTCATGGTTTTCCTGGTTTTTATTATGGCGAACCGTAACAATAATGATGTGATTTCAAGCAGGTGATTTCAATCCTGATTTGGTCCAAAAACAGCATCCACAAAAAAGCTGAGCCTTTGTTTAAAACATTGAAATGTTGAAAAACAATGTTCCTCAAAGAAAGATTGGAAAGGATTTAAAACTAGACAAAAATAAAGAATGAACAAAACAAAGAATGAAAGAAAGAATGGAAGAAATAAAAAAAAGAAAGAATGTATAAACAAAAGAAATTAAGAAAGAAAGAATGAATGAAAGTAAGAAGTAATAAATTAAATAAAGAAAAAAAGAAAGAAATAACAAAAGATTGAAAGAAAGAACAGAAAAATAATGAACAAATGAAAAAAGAAAGAAAGAAAGGGTTAACAAACAAAAGACAGAAAGAACTAAACAAACCAAGAAAGTAAGAACAAAATAAATAAATAAATAAAAAAGCTTAAGAGAATAGTGAGAAAGAATGAACAAATGAAAGAAAGCAATGATTGCTGTAGAAAGAAATAAAAAAAGAAAGGATGAACAAACAAAAGACAGAAATAAAGAAAAAAAGAAAAAAAGAACAAATTAAAAAAGTAAATGAAAGAAAGAAAGATAGGAACAAAGGATAAACAAACAAAAGACAGAAAGAAAGAAACAAGGAAAGAAAGAAAAACTAAACAGTATAAGCAAAAGAAAGAAAGAAAGAAAGCTTAAGAAGAGAATACTGAACAAATAATGAAGAAATAAATGAATGAATGATAGAAAGAAAGAAGAAAATAAAAGAAAGAATGAAAAAATGGAAAAAAGAAAGAAAGGAATTGCTCCTCTGGATGAATCTCCACAGTCACAGTCCAAAATCTAGTAGACATTCTTTCCAGGAGAGAGGAAGCTGTTACAGAGGGACCGACTTATAATGCCTTATAACCTTTCCAATATACCTATATATCTTCACCAAGCTCACCAGCTCTTAAGAGCTGAGGTTCTGAACATAATCTGGACAGAGGAGGACTCAGGACTGAGGAGGTTTTTGTAGTTTTGCCAACACAGCATCATTTTAAACTATTTAGATCCATGGGCATAACTGAGCAAACCTGGGGCAACAGCGGCAAGGAACAAACAAACAAAAGAAAGAACAAACAAAAGAAAGAAAGAAAGAAAGAAAGAAAGAAAGAAAAAGGGAATACAGGGAAGAAATAAATAAATGAAAGAAATAATGAACAAACAAACAAAAGTAAAAAAAGCACTGACTGCTAAAGAAAGAAACAATGAAGAAATGAATGAATGAATGAATGAATGAAAAAAGAAATATTTGCTAAACAAAAAAAAGAATGCAAGATAGAAAAATTGAAAGAAATAAGGAAAGAAATAAAAGAAAGAATGAACAAACAAATGAAAGAATGAAGCAATGATTGCTAAAGAAAGGAAGAAAAAAGACTGAAAGGAAGAACAAAAAGAAAGAATGAACAAACTAACGAAATAAAGAACAAATGATAGAAAGAAAGAACGAAAGAAAGACAGAAAGAAATAAAGAACAAGCAAAGCAAACAAAAACAGAAAGAACAAATGAAAGAATGAACGAACAAACAAACAAACAAAAAAGCAATGATTGCTAAAGAAAGAAAGAAAACACGAAATAAAAAGACGAATGAAAGAAATCAGTGATTGCTAACTAAAGGAAGGAAAAAGAGTGAAAGAAAAAACAAAAAGAAATAACAAAAGAACGAAAGAAAGAAAGGGCAAAAGCCAGAAAGAATAAATAAAAGCAAGCAAAAAAGAAAGAACGAACAAAAAGAAAGATGGAAAGAAAGAAAGAACCAAAAAACGGTAGGAGGGTAAAGTCAAATAATAATGTTTCAGTTACTTCAGTTATATTTCCAAAGCAAGCAAAAAAGAAAGAACGAACAAAAAGAAAGATGGAAAGAAAGAAAGAACCAAAAAACGGTAGGAGGGTAAAGTCAAATAATAATGTTTCAGTTACTTCAGTTATATTTCCAAAGCAAGAAAAAAGAAAGAAAGAAGGTAGAAACAAACAAAAGAATGAAGGAAAGAACAAAAGAACAAAACCTCAGATCCCTTTCTGAGTCTTGGTTCTAACAAAGTTTCTTCTTTATTACAATTTGTGAGTTTTTCCTTGCCGCTGTGGCCCCAGGTTTGCTCAGTTTGGGCTGTGGATCTACATATTTATGAAGCTCCTCTGAGACAATGCTCCGTTCTAAAAAGGGCTATAGAGATACATTTTTACTCGTCTTGAAGATCGAGGGAATGTAGGGCTTTGGAAACATTTGATCTTGTGGCTATTGGATCATGAAAACATAGAGTTATTTATTATTGATTAGGATATTTGGGAATGTAGGACATCGAGAACAAATGGCACTGTTTGGTCTTCTGGTATTCATGCTTATGTATTCATTTAGTATCATTAAACATTTAAAGCTGCCTCCATGTTTTTGGTGTCACAGAGGGAAACGTGGTTTGGCATCTGAACGCACAGCTGCTCCGTCCCGTGACTTATCTCCCTGTGCTGTTTTCCACCGAGCGTCGGCTGCAGGTGACATTTACGACACTCTGGGGTTGCAGGTGAAAGAGGAGACGGAAGGTTTTGCACATGATTCATCAGCCCGTTTGGATCCGCTTCACTTTATTTGCTGTCTGAAAGGTAGACACGAGTCACAGTCTTCTTATTTGCACCTACTGGGGTGCGGGCGGGGCTCGTCAGTGCAGATTGCAATCTGCAATTTAAATCTAACCTAAATTATGGATCGGGCCAGGATTCAACGCACTACTGCGGAGAGAAAAAAACTAAGAAGTCGAAAATGCAAACCTGGGTGCCTTTCAGACGTAGATCTGGATGCAGATTAGGAGTCATCTTGGGTGTTTAAGGTGGTAATACCTTCAATCTCCTGCAGATGGTGCTGCATGAGGAAGATCAGGCTATAAATACCTGTGGGATGTGACAGGATTCATATTTTGAGAAGAGGTGGTACAGTGCTTTGTTAGCTCTTTTTTCTCAGTATTCTCTTTAGCTTTTCTTTCTTTCTTTCTTTCTTTCTTTTGTTTATTTGCTTGTTATTTCTTTCGTTCTTTCATTATTTCCTTCTTTTGTTCATTCATTAGTTCTTTCTTTCTTTTTTCCTTCTTTCCTTTTTTTGTTAATTTGCTTGTTCTTTCTTTCTTTCATTTTTCCATCCTACTTTCTTTTTTTCTTTCGTTTTCCCTTTTTTCCCTCATTTGTTAGCTCTTTCGTTTTCGGTATTCTCATTAGCCTTTCTTTCTTTCTGTTTTGATTTCTTTTTGATTTCTTTCTTTCTTTCTTTCTTCCATCTCACTGTCTTTCTTTCATTCATGTGTTCTTTCTTCTTTTGTGAGTCATTGCACTGTACCACCACTTCTCAAACTATGAATCCCTTCCCACACCCTGCAGGTATTTATAGCCCAACCCTCCTTGTGCAGCGCCATCTGCAGGAGCCTGAAGTTACTAGCGCCTTACGTTTATGTCGTTTAGCAGACACCCTTATCCAGAGCTACTTAGAGACTCAGAGTTGATACAGTCTTACAGTCCAAGCAGTTGTGGGTTAAGGGCCTTGCTCAGGGACCCAACAGTGGCAGAGGTGGGATTTGAACCTTGGACCTTCTGGTACATAGTCCAGTACCTTAACCACTAGGCCACTACAGTCCCACTCTTCTAAAGTACTGTAAATCTACTATAAATGGGTTCTAAAAAGGTTAGTAATAAGAGAAAACCAAAAACAAAACAGGAACTGAATCCTGCAGAACAAAGGCTGCAGTTAGCCTAGAGTTCACCAGTAGAGTAAGTGTTTTGCTTTTTTTCACTTTCAATCCATGACTCACTAAATGACATGAGGTTTTTCGACACTTTATTCTAAAATAAGTTTTGTGTTAATGATGTTGGGTAACTGTAGGTTAATGTAAGTGTTAATGTGGAATCGGCTCCTCTATGATACAGTACAGACTATATTAAATTCACCAGTTCATGATATATTCATCTTATGATGGATTTGTTGAACATAACCCCATCATAAATCAGGAGCTCCTGTACAGTACTGCTCCATTAATGATGATAATGCCTCATACAGGGGGATTTTCTGGGGGTCTGGAACCCATTGATTCAATTTACATTAATCCTTATGGGAAGGATTTGCTCGGTACTCGTTGGTTTCGGTTCTCGAACTGAGGTACCACTTTAATTGACCTTGAAACATATACGTGGAATAAGTACTTAACTATAGTAACACATTATATTTTCTGAAAGATCTGCCTTTACCTCCACGTGGCATGGTGACCAGTTTCCCAGCACCCAGCTGTAGCAAGGCCTGATGGGACACGGCTTGGTCTGAGAGAGCTGCGAAGGACAGGGACGACCTTCCGCACGAGCTTCCTGCAACACGTGTCGCGATCGCGTCATCACACCTGAGGATAGTCGGGAATTACAGACAAATTCAGAAACAAAGTCAGAATTCCCTCAGTTCATCAACTTTAAAGGAATCACAAGCTGCAAAATGTATTTTTATTGTTAGGAACAGTGGCTTTCTGTTTGCCTTCCTGCCATGCACAACACTGCTGTTCAGTGTTCTCTTGAGGGTGAGACCTTTAGTTGCTTAGAAGTTACCCTGGGTGTTACTTATTCGATTTTACAGTTCAGTTCTGAAGTGTCAGAAAAGACAAGAGTCTGCACTGCAAAGAAATAAATAAACAACTAAAGTAATAGTACATTTAGTTGAAGTAAGTCATATATAAATCATATAAGGTAGATTCAGGTATATTTCAAAAGTACATACTTGGAGATTTAGCAGAAAATCCCGCTTTCAATCCCATGTATATCGTGTGTAATTCCTATTAAAAAGATCAGCCCTGTTTTAAGGATAATTAAAGGAGTAAAGCTAGTTAGTGTTGCAGCACTGCGTCAGTCACACTTCTAATTCCCAGTAATTTTAGGATCCTCTCTGCACATAATGTGTTTCTCTGCTCGAGGAGCCACGGCGTCATTAAAATTCCACACAGCGCAGCCTTCTGAATTATTAACGCAGAGCCATAAATCATAGTTTGGGATTACATGTTAATGGCGCTCGGCTGCCAGATCCCCCCAGACTCAATGATTTATGGGTGTATAAAATAAACATTTATTTTAACAAATGATTTTCTTATTAGCTATTTTGTTAATGCGGGGTCTGTAAGGACTTGTAGCGCTTCTCCCCACGGAGAGATGAGATATAAAACACGTTAAATACAGAGAGACAGAGGGACAGCGCTGAGAGCTGTCTGCAGCGCTGTGTGCTTCAGTCCTCAGTACAGCAGTCCACCACATGCCACTACGAGACAAACTATGTGAACCCCCTTCTAACTACTATCCATGGTTACAATAAAAGTTCAGCAATGTCCTTACATTTCCTTTAACTTTTATTTAATTGCAGACATTCATATGTTAATAAAACTCCATTCCTGCATTTCCAAAAAAAGTTTGGATAGAGGCCATTTAGGGCTAGTAACTAATGATGTGATTTCAAACAGGTGATTGTAATCATGATCTTGTACAAAAGCAGAATGCACAAAAAAGTCTTTGAGAAGTAAAGATGATCAGAGGATCTCCAGTTTATCAACAAATGTGAAAGAAAATGAGTGAAATGTTTAAAAACAATGTTCCTCAAAGAAAGACTGGAAGGGATTTATATATTTCTCCCTCTGCAGAGCATAATATCATTAAACCATTCAGGGAATCTGGAGGACTTTGCTAAAAAGCCTAAACTGGAGAGGGGTGATCTCCGCTCCCTCAGACGACACTTCATCAAGAACTGTCACTCATCAATAGCTGATAGAACCACATGGACAAGGGATTCCTTTATCAAACCTTTATCAAGCTCTACAATACAGAGAGTTATGTTATAACTATGTCCAGAAGCCAGACCTTTTCACATCATTGTATCTGAATGAAAGAACATCAAATATATCAAATATATATATTTCTGCATAAATATGGGCTAAAACATCACCAGATTTTCACGCAAGTCCTAAAAGTAGATAAAGAGAACCCAGTTAAACAAATGAGACAAAAATATTATACTTGGTCATTTATTTATTGAGGAAAATGATCCAATATTACATATTAGTGAGTGGCAAAAGTATGTGAACCTCTAGGATTAGCAGTTAATTTGAAGGTGAAATTAAGAGTCAGTGTTTCAAACACTGGGATGCCATCAGGTGTGAGGGGGCACCCTGTTCTATTTAAAAGACAGGGATCTATTAAAATCTGCTCTTCACAGCACACACGTTTGGTGGAAGTGGTGTCATGGCACAACAAATGAGATTTCTGAGGCGCTCAGAACAACAGTTGTTGGATGCTCATCAGGCTGGAAAAGTTTTATCAAAACCATCTCTAAAGAGTTTGGGACTCCAACCAGTCCACAGTCCGCAGATTGTGGTACAAATGGAGGAAATTCGAGACCATTGTTACCCTAAACCCCATTAAGGGGTCAACCAAAAAGATCACTCCAAGAGCAAAGTGGTGGGTAATAGTTTGTGAGTTCACAAGGACCCCAGGGTAACTTCTAAGCAACTGAAGTCTCTCTCTCACTTGCTATTTTAATGTTCATGCTCCACCATCAGAATAAACCTGAACAACAATGGTTGCATGTCGGGGCTGCAAGGAGAAAAGCCACTGCTCTCCAAAAGACCCTGCTTGCTCGTCGGCAGTTTGCTAAAGATCACGTGGGACAAAGCCAGAAGCTATTGGAAAATGTTTTGTGGATGTACGAGCCAAAATAGAACTTTTGGTTTAAAAAAAAAGCGTTATGTTGTAGAAAGGAAAACACTGCATTCCAGCATAGAAACCTTATCCCATCTGTGAAACATGGTGGTGGAGTATCATGTTTGGGCCTGTTTTGCTGCATCTGGGGCAGGACTGCTCCATCATTGATGGAAAACAATGAATTCTGAATGATATCAAGGAATTCTAAAGGAAAATGTCAGGGACAATCAGTCCATGGACTGAATGTCAGAGAAGGTGGGTCATGCATTAAGACAACCGACCCTAAACCACAAGCCGTTCTAACCAAAGAATGGTTACAGCAAGAATAAGTTCATGTTTTGGGAATGGCCAAAGTCAAAGTCCTGCCCTTAATTCCAATGGAAATGCTGTGGAAGGACCGGAAGCGTCACTTAATGTGAGGAAACCCCACCAACATCCCAGAGCTGAAGCTGTTCTGTAAACGTAGAAATGGGCTAAAATTCCTCCAAGCCGGTGTGCAGGACTGATCAACAGCTACAGGAAACGTTTAGCTGCAGTTATTGCTGCACAGGGGGGTCACACCAGATACTGAAAGCAAAGGCTCACATACTTTTGCCACTCACTAATATGTAATATTGGATCATTTTCCTCAATAAATAAATGACCAAGTATAATATTTTTGTCTCATTTGTTTAACTGGGTTCTCTTTATCTACTTTTAGGACTTGTGTCAAAACCTGATGATGTTTTAGATCAGACTTATGCAGAAACATAGAAAATTCTAAAGGGTTCACAAACTTTCAAGCACCACTGTACACCTTCCTCCTCTCTCCTCTCTCTCTCTCTTTCTGCTTTAATGAAGCATGAACGAGGAATCTGGAATAAAGTCCGGCTCTGGCCTTCCTCGCGTTTTTGATTCCACCTCAGGCGATCCATTAAATTGGGTTTTAGACGAGGTGAGACCCTGAAAGTTCAGCTTTTTCCTCTGGAGCTTCTGTTCTTTGTCTTGTTTGACAGATCCCCCTCGGACCAGGCGTCTGAGAGAGCGCCGGATTACGACACACCTGCTCGAAGTGTGTAATGAGAATTTGCTCTCTCCTCACTGTGATCTGTAAGAGCACACTCCGGTTCTGTGCTGCATCACTAATCATGGAGCTAAACTCCATAGCATCACTCCCTGTACAGGTGAGGCAGTGTGCTGTGATTCCTCTGCAGCTTTTTCATCAGGTGCTGTGAAATAATACAACCCCAAATCAGAAGGTGTTGGGACTTCCTTTCATTTGTTAATAAACATCCATTCCTGCCTTTAAAGCTGGATGTGAAGCAACAAGATCAATCCTAACAGCGTGTTAGAAGCTTTAGACTGACCCACCAGGTGCATTTAGAAACAGCAGCACTCACCTGGATTTCCGCAGGTGTGTGAGCACTCGGTCCATGCCGTCCATTCTGAGAGGATGCAGCTGATTGGACAATCGACAATGCATGTTTCGCTCAGCGTCCACATCTGAGAAAGGCTCAGCTAAAATAGTATGAAAAGAAAATGCATTACGTTCTGTGAAACAGGTCACTCATTGACTGAAATGGTCATTGTTACCATGTCACATAGTCTTTTTTGGCTGCTGTAAAGTAGAAATGAAGGGTATGTAAAGAAGAAAACTGTATGCAAACAGTACGTGAATGTGTCAGAGATGAGAAAACGAGTGATTAATGCACGACTGAAATGACCTGATACTTTTGTTAAAAGCCAAAAATGAATCTTTGCATCCGACAAAAAAAGGAGTACTACTTACAATAGGACAGGTACATAAACTTACAAACACCATTTACAAGGTTGCCAGATCCCACAAAAGAAATAAGCAATGAAGCCCATGGATACAAGTCCAAAATAAACGAACTCACTAAAAACAAAAATCCCAAAACATAACCTACTGCAATGTGAGAGAGTAAACGCTTGATTAGTTAATAGACATAGTAATTCATATTTTCCTTTAAATTTTAGAGACTGGACAAAAACATCTTGCAGAAATATTGGAGAGAGAGAAAGGATCAGGGAGCAAACCCAAACAAAACGAGTTCACTTTAGAAACAAGCTCCAAAAACTTGCAACCCAAATATAACAACCAATATTTGTAAGCGCCTTTATAGAAAAACAAGCCCGAATCCACGTAAAATAAGCGCACCTGGCAACCGTGACACAAACGATAGCCTCCTGTTCCTTAACTCTAACTTTAATTGCTCGTGGATTCCCACTGTTGATTGTCTGTTTACAGCCACAAGATCCGGGGTTAAGACAGATTTTCATTCCGGATAATCATTTATTATAATTTTTAAGATCTCGGTCATTAAATGAACGGACGTTGATCGGATGGATGTTACACGGAGCTTATCTGTAATTTATTCTCACACTGACAGTATGAGAACTTAGATTTCTGTTCTGTTTTCTGTGTGAGATTAAACTCTTTACCAACAAACAGCTCCTAACCGAGGGCGCTGATATTTCTGGCGCGCTTGTTTGACAGATCTCACAGTCACTAAGCTGACTGGAATGGTTTTCAGCCTTAATTTATTATTGAACATTGTTATATGAAATAGCATCAATTATTCACACCATGAGGCCAATGTGATTTTCCATTTAGCAGTATTATTAAATAATACAAAGGGTACAGAGAGAAAATCTGAAACCTGGCAACCCTGGTTTGTCTGGTGTGTGTAAATCTCTACTGAAAAGAGGTAATGCTGTAAAACCTCGAGAGACGACCGGATCGAATAATGTATAAAGTTCTGTAGTCTGGTACTGCTTGTGTGTGTGTGTGTGTGTGTGTGTGTGTGTGTGTGTGTGTGTGTGTGTGTGTGTGTGTGTGTGTGTTCACCTCCTCACACACACTCAGGTCCACCACTTTGCCGTCGCTGCGTACGCAGTCGAGCAGCCGAGTCCTTGTCCCCTCACCACACACTGCGCCCTCACTCAGAATGCAGCTACTCCAGTCTGGAAAACATACACACACACACACACACACACACACACACACACACACACACACACAGAGCGATGTGTAGATGGTAGATCCTGGGTAGTAAATGGCTAAGTGGTTTATTAAGTTTTGTGGGGTTTGAGTCCGTTGCCTGAGTGGAGTTTGCATGTTCTCACATCTGCGCAGATTTCTTACGGGTATTCCTGCACCCTCCCACATTACAAAGACATAAACGGAGACAAAGAAAAAAAATTATGTGACAGAGGTAAAGGCAAAGTATGAAGTAAAGAAGAAGAAAGAAAGAAAGAAAGAAAGAAAGAAAGCAGAAAAAATGGGGAAATAAACAAACACAAAAACAAATGGAAAAAACAAAACGGGAGGAAGGAAGACAAAGAAAAAAACAAATGGAACAAAATCAAAGTTGGAAAACAAGGACAGTAAGAATAAAACACACAAAAACAAAAAAAATTAAACATAATTTGCTTGCTGCACAAGCAAAGGACCACATACAGAAATTAAAAATGAAGAAAACATATAAACATAGATACAAATTAAATAGGAAACAAACATGAAGAAAGAAAAAATGAAAGACCAAGACATAAAAGGAGACAAAGATAAATATGTGATGTGAAAGATAAAGGCAAAGTATGACATATAATGAAATATGGAAAGAAAGAAAGAAAGAAACAAAGAAAAAAAGAAAGAGAAAAGGGGAAAGGAAACAAAATAATAAAACAAACACAAAAAGCAAATGGGAAGAACAGACAACTAAAATAGAGGAAGAAAAACTTAAATATATAAAAGAAAGAAAAATAAAAATTGAAAAAAGAGAGAAAAATCTGATGAAAATGAGACAAAGAAAAAATGTGATGTGATAGCGGTAGCAAAGTGTGACTTATAATGAATTAAATAAATAAAGAAATAAAAACAAATGGGAAGAATAGATGACAAAAGGGAGGAAGAAAGACAAAGAAAGAAAAGGAATGGAAGAAAATTGTTAATGAAGAAAAAGAAACTGAATTAAAATTAATTATAAAAAAGAAAAAAAAATGAAAAAAGAAAGAAAAGGAAATCTGATAAAAATGGGAAAATTGGACTGGAAATAAAGAAGGAAAAGAACAGGAAACGACAAAATAAGATTGAAATAAAAGCAAAAACATTCCCAAACCTCCCAGCAGCGTCTGAACCTGAGCTCTAGCAATTCATTACTCAGACATCAGTGGCATCCTGGAGGGTTCACTAACTTTCACCCTCTGTCCTGTGTGTGTGTGTGTGTGTGTGTGTGTGTGTGTGTGTGCATGTGTACTTGTGTGTGTGCATGTAGCTTAAGTTCCTTCATGACTGATGCCATTCAGGGTCTAATATGGATTTTTTATTGTTTCCTATTTTTTAAATAAGGCTTTATATGTTTATAAGTCAGACACACTTTCAGGTTTGCCATAGTGGGGACCGCATTCAGGGTGTAGTATCCACAGCTGTAGCCACACCCAACATAAAGACTTGATATTTACCTACAGCTTAAGTTCCTTCATGACTGATGCCATTCAGGGTCTAATATGGATTTTTGATTGACACTTTATGCTTGAAAGATTTAATATGATATTTTTTTTTATTTCTTAGTCCAAGTAAGAGAACAGTCTGGAGCAATAAAAAAATTCTTGCTGTGGACATGTATCTGGTGAAAATTATTACAATCTGGAAAGTTCCAGGTAAAGCTGACTGTGTTAGCTGTATCAAAGCTGAACCACTGGTACTCAAAAACAGTGACTGGTTTGCCCGTGAAGTTCCTTATAAAGAACTGCATCACAACACTTGACTTGGTCGAACATCCATATATGAACTAATGTCTTGTAATTTCTTATTGTTTATATTCTGACTTTTTTTTATCTACGTGGAACATATTCAAAGTTAGTTTGGTTCTTTGAGCTGCAAGTCCAGTTTTTCTGTTTATAATGTCTACATATTATTGGATAAAGTGTTATGTACACTGTTAATAAATTAGTTCTCAAACTAATATCTACATTCTTCAGTAACTTTGTCTTTTTTAACAAGGTTAAAAGCGATTTTTTCATCAACACCAAAACTGGTCCCTCACGATGATGAAAACAAAACAGGTAAAGTGTGTAATGGTCCCCAGATATAACTGAATTCCTGAAAGTCCCCACAAGTGACCTCCAGGTCAGCCTTCAAGAATAAGTTATTTTGAGATATCTAAAATTTGAAAGTGATATTAATGCTTCACAATATTTTTTTGACAAAGCATGATTTTTTTTTCAAGCTCTGTAGGACCTTTGGGAAAGGGTGGGTCCCACAATGTAGCAATTTGACCAGGTGGGTCTCACAACGCACAAAACAAGTATGTGTGTGTGTGTGGTGTGTGTGTGCGGTGTGCATGTGTGCGTGTGTGTGTGTGTGTGTGTGTGGCGTGCGTGTGCGTGGTGTGCGTGCGTGTGCGTGTGTGCGTGCGTGTGTTGCGTGTGCGTGTGTTTGTGTGCGTGTGTGTGTGCGCGTGTGCGTGTGCGTGTGTGGTGTGCGTGCTTGTGTTGCGCGTGTGTGTGGTGTGTGCGTGTGTGCGTGTCGCGTGGGGCGTGTGTGCGTGTTGGCGTGTGCGTGTGTGGCGTGTTGCGTGGCGTGCGTGCGTGCGCGTGCGTGTGTGCGTGCTGTGTGTGCGTGTGTGTTCGGTGTTGTGCGTGTGTCGTGTGGTGCGTGTGGGTGTGTGGCGTGTGTGCGTGGCGTGCGTGGTGTGCGTGTGCGTGTGTGTGCGTGTGTGTGTGTGCGTGTGCTGCGTGTGTGTTGTGCGTGTGTGTGTGCGTGTGACAGTGTGTTACGCAGCTCTCTGAGTGTTAAGATGACAGTGTGAGTGTTAGTCCATTAGGGCGGCACACTGGGGCCGGATGCTGCTCTGATGACCTGCAGGATCCATACGATCCATTCATCACACACTCACACACACACGCTCACACACGCACAGGCACGCACTCAAAAGCAAATTAAAGCAAATTAAAAATAAAACAAATCAAAAACAAGTGAAAAATATAAATAACAGAAAAGAGGAATAAAGGCAGAAAGACAGATAAAAGAGTAAAAGAGGGAAGAAAATGTAAAATAAAAAGAAAAACATTAGAAAAAATATAAAGATTAAAGAAACACTGATGGAAAATATGAGAAAATTTGGAAAAGAAAAAGCATAAATAAAGAAACAAAGATAGATAAAGAAGGTATAAAACAAGAACAAGAAGGAAAACATATCAAACAAACGTATGCAATATAAAAAAAACAATAAAAATAGATGTAAACACAGATACAGATGAAAAAAGACTTTGAAGAAAGAAAGAAAGAAAGACCAAGAGTGAAAGACACAAGTGGGGACAAAGAAGAATTCGGAAGTGAAGAAATAAAGAAACAAACAAAGAAAGACAGAAAGAATTAAAGAATAAATAAAATGAATGAATGAAAAAAGAGGGGAAAGAAACAAATTAAAAGAAAACAAACACAGCATCAAGTGGCAAATACATATATGATTAAAATGGAGGAAGAAGGAAAAGGGAGCAAAGAAAATGTCAGTAAATAAGAAAGGAAGACAAAGGATGACAAAGAGGAAACATGAAGTGAAAGAAATCAAGGTATGTATGGAAATATAATACAAAAAATTAAAGAAAGAAAGAAAGAAAGAAAGAAAGAATCCAATGGAAGAAATGAAAACTCAAATAAAGGGGGTGGAAGGTCCACAGATCTAAAGTGCTTATGTTACACTATGTCATAGGTTATGTCATTACCTTCCAATAGCAGGTGGGCGTGGTCAGAGAATGTTTTTTTAAAGCAGAAGTGGGCGTGGTTAGGTTTAGTTCTTGAGGCAGAAGTGACCATTGTTATGTTTGTTTGTTTAGAGCAGAAGTGGGCGTGGCCATGTTTGTTTGTTTAGGGTGAAAGTAGGCGTGATTATGTTTGTTTAGAGCAGAAGTGGGCGTGGCTGTGTTCGGTTGTTTAAAGCAGAAGTGGGCGTGGCTTTGTTTGGTTGTTACCTGAGACATTGTAGGTGTAGCAGTGGGTGCTGATGCTGCACGGCTCCGTCTCATTTCTCTCAGGACAGATGGCCCTGCTGGAGGAGTGACGGATAATCTGCCTGCTTCTCATCCTCACTGAGCTCCCGTTACACAACTGTACACACACACACACACACACACACACACACACACACACACCACCAAGTTACTACTGGTGCTGCAGATCAGTATATCACCATACCAAAGGTAAAGAGTAACATACAACAACATAAATAAAAAGAAATAAACACAACTAAAAAAAGAAGAAAACAGATATAGACACAGACGCTGATAACATAGTGGAGAAACATGAAGGAAGGAAGAAAGACCAAGAGACAAAGATACAAAGGGAGACAAAGAAGAAACGTAAAGGAGGTAAAGGGGACATAAGAGGTATAACAATATAAGGAAGTAAAGAAAGAAGAACAGAAAGAATTAAAGACTAAACAAATGAAAAAATAAAGTAAAAGTAAAAAATAAAACAAACACAAAAACAAACGAGAACATAGATAATGAAGAGAGGACTAATGGCAGAAAAAAAAATAAAAATAAGAGAGACAATCTGATGAACAAACAGGAAAATGACAAAAGAAGAATGGAAATAAAGAAGCAAAACAACGGAAAACGAAGAAAACAGTCACAAATACAAAAAAATGAAACACACAAAAAAAGAAAGAATAAAACAGATGTAATCACAAACGCAGATAAAACAAGAGGAAAAAAACATAAAGAAAATAACCACCAAGAAAAATATGAAATATATAAATGAAAGAAAGAAAGAAAGAAAGAAAGAAAGAAAGAAAGAATAGATGAATGAAAGCATGGATGAAGAAAAAGGGGCACAACAAACTAAAATAAAACAAACAAAAATAAATTAGAAAACAGATGACAAATGGAGGAAGAAGGAAAAAGAAGGGATGAAAATGGAAGTCAAAGAAGAAAAAAGAAATGACAATTAAATCTAAAAATATAAAAAAGAAAGATCTGATAAAAAGGGAAAAAATACAAGAGCAGAATGGAAATAAGGACATAAAGGCTCAAAAACAGTAATAACAAAACAGACACAAAACATAAATGGAAGACAGAAAGAATAAAACACAACAAGAAGCAAGAAAATTTAAGAAAAGCATGAAGAAAGTGAGAAAGAAAGAGCAAACAGTTAAAAGAGGAAGAAAAGATGAAAGGAGAAAGAATAACAGAAAGAAAAGACACAGAAGGAAACGAAAGGGGGGTCACAGCAGATACTGAAAGCAAAGGGTCACATACTTTTGCCACTCACTAATATGTAATATTGGATCATTTTCCTCAATAAATAAATGACCAAGTATAATATTTTTGTCTCATTTGTGTAACTGGGTTCTTTTTATCTACTTTTAGGACTTGTGTGAAAATCTGATGATGTTTTAGGTCATATTTATGCAGAAATATAGAGAATTCTAAAGGGTTCACAAACTTTCAAGCACCAGTGTATAAAGAAAACAGAGGTAAACACAGATACAGATTAAACAGGGGGAAAAACAAAAAAAAGAAAGACCAAGAGTGAAATACACAAAGGGAGACAAAGAGACAAAGAAGAAACATGAGGTGAAAGTATGAAATATAATAAAAGAAAGAAAGAAAAACAAAAGAAAAAAAGAAAGGAAGAAAGAATTGATGAATGAAGAAAAAGGGGGAAAATAAACAAACAAAAAATAAACAAACAAAAACACAAATTTGAAAATAAATGACAAAAAAGGGAGGAAGAAAGAAATAAAGGATGAAAATGGAAAAAAAAGAAAATGAAAAAGAGAAAAAATGATTAAAAAGGGAAACATTACAAGAGTAGAATGGAAACAATTAAGACAATGGAAAACAAAGAAAGTAAGGACAAAACAGACACAAAACACAAAAGAAAGAAAGAAAGAAAGAAAAAGAAAGAAAGAAAGAGAGAAAGAAAGAAAGAAGAGAATGATACAGATAAAATAGGTGGAAAACACAGAGGACAAAGATAAGAAGAGTATGAAATATAAAAAAAAGAAATAAAACAAAGAAAGTAAGCACAAAAATTATACAAAACTTAAAAGAAAGAAAGAAAAAACAAGAATAAGTAAGGAAAATGAGGAAAGCAAGAAGAAACAGAAGGAAAGAAAACAGTTAAAAGAGGAAGGAAAGGTGAAAGGAGAATTAAAGACAGAAAGAAAAGAAACAGGAAATTCATAATGAAGAAAGTATCAAACAAACATATACAATACGAAAAATAATGAAAAAGTAAAGCAGTGAGCGTAAACAGAAAGATAAGGAAGAGTCAAAAGTGATCGTGAGCCTCCCACAGGTGAAATCAGCAGGTACTGTATAAAACAAACATCATTAGAGCTAGCGGCTAAAGGCTAATTAGCATAGAGAAGTGCAGGGTGACACCGAGCGGCTCGACTCCATCTTCTGTTTGTTTTATCTCACCTTCATTTCTTTGCATTTCAGCCACACAGACTGCAACTTTTTGATTTATTTATTTATTTCCCCCCCTGAGTGCGGCGGTAATTAGAATAACAAATGCTCCAGAGCCACTGGAGATTCATTTGAATTTAGATTTTGGTTTGTCTCGGATTTGAAAACTGCTGCAGGGGCAAAAAAGAGAAGAGCGTCTCTGATTAGACTCTGTGTCTGAGCTTAATGTGAAATATTCAAATCAATTCAAAACACCTGCCCAGGAAAAAAAAAGATTAAGAAAGAAAAAGGAGAAGAGGAACTTTTCAGAGCAAAGAGACCTCACTGTGGTCATTACTTATCTGCTGAGTCGACATTCTGAAAATAGACTCATTGAAAAAAAATCTCATTGAGATTGATTGAAACTTATATATATATATATATATATATATATATATATATATATATATATATATATATACATACAGTGGGTCAAAAAATATTTTCAGTCAGCCACTGATTGTGGCAAGTTCTCCTACTGCGAAAAAGATGAGGAGAGGTTCTTGTAAATTTTTCGTCATAGTACACCTTCAAACTATGATAGACACAATGAGACAAAAATCCAGGAAATTACATTGTAGGAGTTTTTAAAAGAATTTAATTGTAAATCATGGTGGAAAATAAGTATTTGGTCCTTACAAAAGCAAAAATTTCGCTTCCACAGACCTGTACTTCTTTAGAAGCTCTGTCCTCCACTTCGTTACCTGGTATTAATGGCACCACCCCCCCAATGGCACCCCCGTTTGACCTCGTTATCTATAAAAGACACCTGTCCGCCACAGCCCAAACAGTCAGACTCCAAAACTCAACAATGGCCAAGACCAAAGAGCTGTTGCAGGACACCAGGACGAAACTGTAACCTGCACCAGGCTGGGAATAGTGAAATCCTACAATAGGCAAGCACGTTGGTGTTGAATAATCAACTTGTGGGAGCCATTTAACAAAATGGAAGATACACGACCCATTGATAATCTCCCTCAATCTGGGGCCCACGCAAATATCCTCATCCCCGTGGGGTCAAAATGATTATGAGAACGGTGAGCAAAAATCCCAGAACTGCAACGGAGGGGACCTGATAATGACCTGCACGAGAGTGGGACCAAAGTAACAAATGCACCATCAGTACCACACTACGCCGAGAGGGCTCAGATCCTTCAGTGCCATGCGTGCACCTCTGCTTCAGCCCGTTACATGTCCGGCCCGTCTGAGTTTGCCAGAGAGCATATTGATGATCCATAAGAGATTGGTGAGAAGATCATGTTGGTCAGATGAAACCAAATAGAACTTTTTGGTAAAATCTCAATCGTCGTGTTTGGAGGAAGAATAAATTCCTGAGTTCGCCATACCTACTGTGAACATGGGTGAAACATCATGCTTTGGGGCTGTTTTTTCTGCATAGGGGACAGACGACTGATCCGTGTTAAGAAAGAATGACAGGCCATGTATCGAGATTTTAAGCCAAACCTCCTTCCATCATGAGGCAATTGAAGATGGAAACGTGGCTGGGCTTCCAGCCATGACAGATCCCAACACTTACACTGTCCTCTCGGCAACGAAGGAGTTGCCCATACAACCATAAAAAAACATTTTAAGGTCCTGGAGTGGCCTAGCCAGTCTCCAGACCTCAACCCCATAGAAAATGTGTGGAGGGAGTTGAAAGTCCACATTGCACAGCGACAGCCCCAAAACATCACTGCTCTAGAGGAGATCTGCATGGAGGAATGGGTCAAAATACCAGCTACAGTGTGTGCCAACCTGGTGAAGATGTTTGACCTCTGTCATTGTCAACAAAGGTTATGTTTTATTGAGAATTCAGTTGAACTTTTGTTATTGACCAAATACTTATTTTCCACTATGATTTACAATTAAATTCTTTAAAAATCCTACAATGTGATGTCCTGGATTTTATTTTCACATTTTGTCTCTCATAGTTGAAGGGTACCTATGATGAAACTTACAGACCTCCCTCATCTTTCTAAGTAGGAGAACTTGCACAATCAGTGGCTGACTAAATACTTTTTTGCCCCACTGTATCATCATCACCTGCACATATCACTGGGTTGTTAGTGTCCCTCATATCACTACTTGGGGTGACCGACTGTCGTATGCAATGGCTCCCTAGATCATCACACCAGCAGCTGGGGCAGAATTGAAGCGCTCACCACGAGGCCTCCATACTCGAACCCGACTGTCGTCGGATCCCAAACAGAACCTGGATTCATCGCTAAAGATGATACGGTTCCAGTCTGTAGCAGTCCAGCTTCCTGGTTCATGACATCACTGAAAACGAAGGCGACGGTAGCTGGCTGTCAATGGCAGGACATGTAATGGGTACCATGACAACAAATTTCCTTCTTCTAAGCTCCTGGCTCCCAGCACCTCCTAACAGCTAGGTCAGAACAGCCCAGATGGAGACAATTCATCAAAACCACCATCCTGCTTCTCTCAGTCCAATGATGATCCCTCTCTCAAAGCCTGTACACTGGACAAAATGTAGTGTATTTCACTCAACGATTTCTCACCAAGAGGTACACTACCCAAAAGTAGCCCCTGAGAGCCTTTTTATAGGGCAGTACTATAGAGGAAGCACTTTTACGCCCTCTTGTGGCAAGACCCAGTGTCTAATTAGACCACACCTGTAATCATTTCCAAGCAATCCCACAGTTCTATCTGGGTGCTTTATTGTTGTTGTTGTTGATGAATGTGTTTGAACTTAAACCTGAGTACATGCTGTACTCTGTTCTCTTCCCATCTGTGGAGACTCAGTTCTTGCCCCAGCACTCTCTCCAGGTCTCTCCAGACCCAGCCTGTCTCAACAGCCCTAGTTTGGCCCATCTCTATCTAAGCATCTAGATGTCAGGTGCCATTACCATGGGACATGAGCTCCAGGAGGTCCAGAGTGACATCACACAATCCTCAGGACATGGCAAAACGCAGGTACGAGCCTGTATGGGAACGTCATCCTGATCACACAGCGAGTCATTAACGTTTCGGGTCTCGTTAATGCCATCATGTAATACACACCTACAGAGAGAGATAGGTTCATGAAATGTTTAGTTCATAGGAAAGGTTTAATATGGCCATTTGATAGTTATAACAGTTAGTGCCCCCATGTGGGAAATTAAAACACCAGTATATTGGCAATAACACAGCCTAACATTAAAATTAATTTAACGGGTGTGTACCGGATCTTGCGGCTCTGCACACCCTCTCCACAGGCGTTAACTTTGTCCACAGTGTTGATGGAGCAGAAGGACCAGGGTTCCGTTACCCACCGATACACACCACTCCAGCTCCGACACGGAACAGCCTCGATCACCTGCAGCCACACAAACAAACAATGTTTAACAACAATGATCCTGAAAAAAAGATTGGAAGGGACTTACATTCACAAATACTACTTAAAACGTTACTGTGCTGAAAAGAAGCCTTATGTTATAACCATGTCCAGAAGCGGCTTGGCTTCTATGGGCTCGGAGGCATCTGGGATGGACCATCATACAGTGGGAACAGGGATTGGGCTCAGACCCATCAGTATCACAGATCTTTTTTTGGACCATCCAGACTGTTATGAGAAACAAGTCCAAAAGCCAGGCTCTGTCATGGTATGGGGTCGGGTCGGGGCCCTTGGTAAAGGTCATATCCACTTCTGTGATGCAGCATTAATGCGGAAAAGTACCCTGAGATTTTCAATTCAAAACAACATCTTTATTAGGGACGTCCATGCATTTTTCAACAAGTCAAATCAGAAATAAAACCACATGCTGCACACATTTACAAAGGCATGGCTGTATTAGAAGAGGGTACGGGTACTGGACTGGCCCTCCTGCAGTTCTGACCTACCCCCAGTAGAGAATGTGTGGAGAATTTAGAAACAAAAAATGCGACAACGACGACCCTGTACTGTCCCACACCTTAAGACGTGTTTGGAGAAAGAACGGAACAAAATACCACCAGAAACACCTGGATCACTTGGTATCCTCGGTGCCAAAACCTCTCTGTCTCATGCCTGGTATTCCCTCTTTCTGTGCAGTACCCGAGTAGACTTCACCAGTGCCCATGTTGAGCTTTTTATTACAGAATGAGTTGGATTATTAAGAGTTTATTAGACCGTCTGTAAACACGCAGTGTTCTTACATTAATCATGCCGAGACAGTGCAATCATTAGTTCAGGATTGATTAACGATGACTCTGCAGTTCCACATTCTCTCAGCGGGTCTGAAATCCTCCATCTGTACCAAACATCTGCTCTCCATGACCAGAACCCATCACCTAAACTCCTTTAGTTCTCATTACTGATTTTTTTCCAGGCTATCACAGGACATCAAATACTCAGAGAACCCAATCTACCTGCTGTCACATCTGGGCGAGGGAAGGGCCAGAGTAGCTGATATACAGACGGTAATTAGAGGCAAGGATCGAACCTGCACTGCTAATCTGTGCAGCACAAACACAATGATGGCCCAGTGACGTCTGTGGATCTTTATTTATTAATTTATTTTTAGATAAGGTGGAGCTTTGTTTGGACTACCGCAATCACCCTCATTTGAAAGCTCTACTTACCATACAGAAGCACTTTGTAGTTCTACAATTACAGACTGTATTCCATCTGTTTCTCTACATACTTTATCCGTCCCCTTTACTCTGTTCTGTAATGGTCAGGACCCCCACAGGACCAGAACAGATGAGGTCCTATTTGATGGTGGTGTGTCAGTGTGTGTTGTTCTGGTGTGATTTAATCAGACACAGCAGTGCTGCTGGAGTTCTTACACAACTCAGTGTCAGTGCTGGATGCTCTGAGTCAGAAATGCTAAAGTCGGAGATCTAGATCATCAGCAGCTCGGTCGGGTTAATCAGAGCTGGGCTTAACAGATCCATGAATGAAGCTCCGATCAGCCGGGGATGGTGTTTAATGAGAGAGTTTAACACCAGCAAACGACGTGAAGGAAATCAGAAAGAAGGAGCTGCTGGAACCGGTGGAGCTGCTGATGCTGTATAACTCTCCCGTAACATTTCTGACTGATCCATCAAACCAAACCCAGCTAGAAGCTGATCCAGCATTTTTGATGATGGGACTCAAACTGCTCTTCAGTCAAGCTGTGACTCCATTAAGAGTCCCGAACCTTTGCTTTAAAGTACAGACTTTTTTCAAATCTTTGCCCTTTCCAGCTTAAATCCTTGTCAGGCTGGTCATTAATAGCTTCATCTTCCAAATTAAATTGAAATGGTTTCAAACTCAAACGTTGCTGCTTGGTTACGGCTGGTGTCGCTGCTAGGTTAGGTGTGTATGTGGTGGAGTAATACTCGAAGACTGTCAATCAGAGTTAAATTATCAGGCAATATTGGTACTCCGAGAACATCTCTCAGCCAATCAGGTTGCAGGGTCAGAGCTAACTGTGGTATAAGTCAAGCTCTTTTAATGTAAGAAGAATGTAGGAAAATACAGTATGTTATTTTTAGGAAAGTGTATAATGTTGTTTGTATTAACAAAGAAACTTCCTGAAGTAGAAAAGGCCTTTTCATCCCACAAATCCCCAAGTCTTTTTCTGTCCCCAGGCCTGGTTTATGCTTTGGCAGAACCACATTTTCCTGGCTGTCCATCAAACAAGGGCTGTTATTTAGTTAAAGGTCAAAAATCATGTTGTGTTGTCTACTGAAAAAAGTTGACTAAAGGTTTTGGCCCTGGATGAATCGAGAATTAAAGCTGAGGGTCAGAGGCATCACACTGGGTATTTCCTCATGCACAGTGAGGAGCTTTGGAAGGTGAATTCTCTTTCATCCAAACAGAAGTGTAAGTCCGGGTGCTCTCTAGATGATAACGGAACTTCTTTGTTTTTTTTACTCAGATAAATAGCAGAGCACTCGGGATGAGTGTGCAATTAAAAGAAGGTTCGTTCTTGAGACAAAAACCTAATCCCACAGTTAAATTTGGTGGATGAGACTGTTTTTCCTCCGTGGACTCCTACATGAAACTGGATCCATGATCTTCCATCCCAGCCTAAATGCAAACTGGACTTTTGGAGGACAAATGGGCTCGGAAATGCCGACCCCACCGGTATTATAATGCAGAGTAGTTCTGAGAGTCTAAATGTGAATTTAATGAAGTCATTAAAATACGGACATCGTCCCCTTATTATAACTGTGATGACTGAAAAACATTGCACTAACGAGATAAGTTCTACGTTAACTAATTATTAAAATGATGTGCGGCTGGTAAATGTGAAAGTAGCTTTACGCGTACATCAGGTAATTAGCGGCTGATTGATATTCAGAGCGGTTCTCCTCATTAATCATCGAACACTAATAACAATTAATGATATTTACAACCAAGACTATGTGAACACAGGACGTTAATTCATACCGCACCGCGTTTAAATCCGGAAACACATCATTTGTAAATGCCAAAAAGTTTGAAGTACGTCTACTTCTGATGTCCAGCTGCTTAGCTACGTTACTCTGTGATGCCAAGCGCTTTGGATGTTCTGTACGAACAACGCCCTCTTTTGAATCCGATCCTATAATCAACAGCGAACCCTGCAGACCAGTTATTCCTTTTAAAATGTGTCTGATCTTCATCCAGTTCTAGTAAAACACACACTCCGCCTAAACTAATAACACAAATGACTACAGTGTTCATTATTTTAGTCGAGTAACAGATTGCTTATTAATTTGAGACCTGTTGGAAAATTATAAAATAAAACCAGTTCTTTGTAACTGGCTCTGGATTCTGGACCAAACCCACCAAACACACAGACTTTATGTTGTGAGGGTGACAAGAAACGTCCCCACAATATAATGCTACCACCATCATGCTTCACAGTAGGTCTGGCTATTTTGGGAGTGTTTGGATTTCAGTCCAAGAAGTTCCATCTTTGTCTCTAACTGACTGTGAAAACTTCTGCCATCTCAAAACAAATCAAGAACTGGCATTCATCAATAGCTGATAGAACCACATGGACAAGGGATTCCTTTATCAAACCTTTACCAAGCTCTACAATACAGAGTTACATTCACAGATACCACTTAAAACGTTACTGTGCTAAAAAGAAGCCTTATGTTATAACCATGTCCCACAGCCCTGCCTGGAGCCTGCCTTAGACTGCAGTCCTATTTTCACACTCCACTGCAGATAAAACAAATAATAAAATTGCAGGAAGCAAAAGGTCTCATCGTAGGAGCTTTACCTCTGAGACTTCCACTCTCTTAAAGTTCAAACAGAATGATCTGACGAACCACAATTAACTCTAATGGAAAAAGAACTGCAATGGAAAGGTCAGGCTTCTGGCAGAAAATTAGCCAGCCAGTAGTTAAATTAATATTTTAACTCTCTCAAACACACACACACACACACACACACACACACACACACACACACACAGATGGTATAAGGGAAGATTAATTTCACAAATCATCATAGCTGACCTCAGATGAAGGTGCAGAAGCAAACACTATTTCTCTCCATTAGCCCTTAATTAATTACATTATCAGAAAGTAAATTGCGATTAGAGACGCGTCCGATAATTAAGGCTCTGAAGCATCGCTGACCTTTTTCATTAAAGAAGGAGATCCCATAGCGATCAGGTGTTTAATATTCACCATTTTCACACAGTTGTGACTCTGCAGCTCTAATTAGATGATAAAGGTGTGTGTAACCTTTTGTGAGGAAGCTCAGAGCAGACAGTCATCTGGATGCTGGAGGAGCTCCAGGAGCAAATGAAGCTCCGGGGAACGTCTGAATAATATGCAGATTTAGGGGGAAGGATGTCACAACACACACACACACACACACACACACACACACGCACACGTCACATTGTCCCTGCGAGGACTTTCCACTAACGTAAGTGTCCTACCAAGTCAAAACTGCCAGTTTTCAAAATCCAACCTTCAACACCAAGTACCAACCAAAAATTATCAAATACCAACCAAAGATACCAACCTATTTCATCAAACACCAACTTACAAAATCAAATACCTACATCCTCGAAAAGCAACTTCACTTAAAATACCAACCTACATCAGTTACAACCCATGTCAACCTCAAATACCAAATAACATCCTTAAATACCTACCTCATATCACCAATCACCAACTTACATGATAAAAAACAACCTTCAACATCAAATGTTAATTAAGTTAACTACATCATCAAATACCAGCCTACATCATTTAATACCAACATACATAATCAAGTACCAAGATATCACCCTTCATAATTAGATATCAACCTACATCCTCAAACACCAGCCTATATCAAAACATTTCAATGTACATATTCAAACACCAACTTACATAATCAAACACCAACCACCAAACATAAAAACAAGCTACATCACCAAATACCAACCTATAACGTCAAATGCCAACCAAATGCCATCATCAAACACCAACCTACTTCAGCAAACACCGACCAACATCATAAAATACCAACTTAAATAATCACAAAACAACATCCAACACCGACCAATATAATTAAATACTAATGTACATCCTCAAATGCCAGCATATATCATCAAATATCAACTTGTATCACCAAACACCAACCTACAATACCAAATGCCAACTTGCAAAATAAGAAACCAACCTGCATAATCAAACACCAAACACCATCAAACACCAATCTTCAGCATCAAACACCAACCAAAAATCATCAAATACCAAACTACATAATGAAAAATTTACCTACAAAATCAAATATCAACCTTCAGCATCAAACACCAAATAAAATACCATCCTATTTCATCAAATCAAAAAACAACATACAACATCAAATACCAACCTGCATCCACAAATACCAACTTACAGTATCAAACACCAACCAGTATAATTAAATATCAATCTATATTCTCAAATACCAGCCTATATCATCAAATAACTTATATCAACAAACACCATCTTACAAAATCAGACACCAACCTTCACCATCAAACATCAACTAACTGAATCAAATACCCAACCTACATCATCAGAAACCAAAACTTCAACATCAAAATGGCAACCAAAATCAATCAAATACTAATCTACATCATCCAATACCAACCTACTTCAGCAAACACCAACCAAAATCATTAAATGTCTTCCTACATCATCAAACACCACACTACAAAATCAAATAAGAACCTACATCATAAAAAACTGACATATATCCTCAAGAAACAACCTGCATGAAAGACCAGCCTACATCATCAAATACCAACCTACAAAATCTAATACCAACCTTCAACATCAAACACAAAACACTTTATAACGAAAAGCAACCTTAACCACCCAAAAAATAATCAAATACCAACCAACATAATCAAATACCAACTTACAATACCAAACACCAACTTGCATAATCAAACACCAACCTACATCATCAGAAACCAACCTTTAACAACAAACACCAACCTACATAATAAAAACAGCCTTCGACATGAAACAACACAACACAAATGATCAAATACCAACCCACTTCATCAGGTACCCACCAAAATAATCAAATGCCAACCTACATAATCAAAACGGCCTTCAACATAAAAACAACCTGTATCATCAAATACCAACCTTCAACATCAAACATCAACCAACATATCAACCTACATAATTATAAACAACCTTCAACATGAAAGCAACCAAAATCATCAAACACCAATCAAAACCATCAAATGCCAACCTAAAAATCAAACACCAACATAATCAAATACCACTCCCTTATACTCCAACAAATTCCATCCATCTCTGTGTGAGTTTCTGAGTTTCCAGTTAAATTACACAGGGTGGATGCTAAGAATTCCAGACTATATTTACCACCTTTTGGACTCTAATATGGAATCATTGCAAAGTTTGGGCCACTGCTATGTATGTATGTTACCATTGACTCTACTACAGATTCTTATAACGTTATAGATTCTATAGTTCTGGACTGGATTATGGACTCTACCATGACTCTTCATGAACACTCCACAGTTCTGGGCTGTACTATAGTCCTGAATATTCAGTCTTTAGTAGTGTGTTAGGCAGTTAGTATTTAATAGAAGCAGTTTTTCTCATCTGCACTCCAGTTAAATGAAAGTAGGTTTGGCTTGAAATGCCAGGCGTTATAAACAGCTGCACGAGATGTGCTTTTACACAAAGAGAGTGAGACGAGGACGCTTAATGGAGAGTTCAAATTATACGACTGCTTTCAAGAAGATGAACTTAAGGCTCTTCTAATTAAAAAAAGCACGCTCTCAGACATTTGACTACGGTTTGGGTTTTTAACCAGGCAGAACATTTTAACCTGATGATCCCACTTTAAACAGAACTGCTACAAAATCAGCAGGTGTTTAGGTTTGTATAACAACCACCACAGTGTTTAGAGCAAACCTAGGTATTTAGAAAGGTAACATACAGCAATAAACACCGACTACTACTAACAAATACCTTCAAAACACCAACGTACTGTAAGTCATTCAAACACCAATGTAAACACTCAAACATCAATGCATATAATAAATAATACCCTATACCCTCAAACACCAACTTACTCATTAAACACCAGTCTGTACCATTAAACACCAACCTTTACAAACACTCAAATTCAAACACCAGCTTACTGTAGCTATGTCATTAAACAAAAGTAGCATCAGACACCATAGGACCTAGATTATCTAAAACCATTTTACCCGTCTTAAACACCCGCATACTGCATCAACTACCAGCCTGTATCCTCAAACACCATCCTGTTGTATGTCACTAAATACCAGCCTATACCATCAAACAACAAACCTTCAACATTAAACACTAAGTCACACTGTAAACTACCAGCCTGTACCATCAAACACCAAACTTTACAAACCTTCAGCTTTAAACACTAATTCACATTCTTAAACTGGAATCTAGATTATACAACAACACTGTACCCATCTTCAACACCAACATACAACATCATCTGCCATCCTGTACAATCAAACACCAACCTTTACAAACCTTCAACTTAAACCACTAATTCACACTCTCAAACTAGGACCTAAATTATTTAACACCATTTTACTCTTCTTCACCACCAACGTACAACGACCAGCTTACACTCTCCAACACCAGCTTGTACCATGAAACCCCAACCTTTGCAAACATTCAAATTCAAACACTAACTCACGCTCTCAAATTGGATAGTAAATTATCTAGCACCATTTTACCCATTTTCAACACCGACCTACAACATCAACTACCAGTCTATACCATCAAACACCAGTCTACAATACCAACTACCAATCTATACCATCAAACACCAGCCTAGAATATCAACTACCAGCCTATACCATCAAAATCGACCTTTACAAACATTTAAATTCAAACAATAACTTACACTTTAAAACTAGGACCTAGATTGTCTAACACCAACCTTTACCTACCATCCTAGAAAATCAACTACCAGCCTCCAACCTCAAACACCAGCCCACTGCCTGCTCAAACATAAACTTCAAACAGGAGCATATACAGTCAAATACCATCATTTATAAACATCCAACTTCAAAAATACCAACCTGCACCACAAACACCAGCATCTATCCTCAAACACCAACCTGCACAATTAGACACCAACTTGTTCCATCAAACACCAAACTTTATAAACATTCAACTTTAAACACTAACTCCCACTCTCAAACCAGCACCTAGATTATCTAACACCACTTACCCATTTTCAACATTGACCTACGGCAGCAACTACCAACCAACAACCTCAAATACCAACCTACACCCTTAAACAGCTTATACCATCAAACACCAACCTTTACAAGCCTTCAACTTCAAACAATAACACACTCTCAACTAGGACCTATAATATCTAACACCACTTTATCCATCTTCAACACCAACATACAACCCCAAACACCAACCTTTATAAACATTCAACTTTAGCTCACATTTTCAAACTGGAACCTAGAATATCTAACCACACTGTGCCCATCTTCAACACCAACCTACACCCTCAAACACCAGTCTGTGCCATCCAAACACCAACCTTTACAAACCTACTATCTCACCCTCTCAAACTGGAACCTAGATATTCAAATTCTGCTGTACTAACATACACCCCCAAACATCAACCTACACCCTCAAATACCAAACATTATCAAACACTAATCCTTACTAAAACAACCTATAACTCAAACACTGATCTATAATCTTAAATGCTATCCTACATCCTTATACACCAATGAAGACCATCAAGGACCGTATGAGTGTAATGATGCAGAGTGTCTGAACACAGGATACTCTGAGGTTCCTAATGTTCTCCATATGGCAGCCTGATTACAAAGTGGGGAACAAGAACCCTCCTGGTTTTACAAAACTAAATGAGAAAGCAGACCAGACCCACAGGAATCTGTCTGGAGGTTGAAATACTAGCAATCCGTGACTGCAGCATATGACTGTAGCATACAACTAATGCTAAAAGCAATTTAGAGCAACGAGAAGTAAATCTGGAATACCCTGTAGCCCCCAAACTGGAGATTATTTGCAACAGCTACTAAAAAAAAAATGAAAAACATTTTTTCTGGCACCATTTGGCTGTTAAGAGTCCACAAAAGCAAACAGCAGTGAGCTGCACAGAAACTAATGAAAATAGAGCCGAAGCAGGAAATGTATACTGTAGGTGGTTTCAATGCTTCAGGATGCTAGAGGCTTGTTTAAGGAAAATAATCTATATCACATCGGACTGAACATCGATTTTAAAGTAGTAAGGCAGTCGACTAAAATCACTGGGAACACTAAGATATACCATCAAACAAAGAACACTCGTTTTTCTCAGTGTATGGACTTTGAGAGGGGGAACATGATTGGACTGAGAGAAGCAGGATGGTGGTTTTGATGAATTGCCTCCATCTGGGCCGTTCTGACCTAGCTGTTAGGAAGTGCTGGAAGCAGTTTTTTATGGGGGCACTCACACATGGTGACCAGGCTCCGAACGGCCCAGACAGATCCCCAGCAGAGAGGATCATTTGATCCACCAACAAGCACGAGCAGCTCCCACAGTTTCGTTATCCACTATACAGGCACAGGGGGCGCCTTCACTACACACCCCTGTCTCTGCCTGGACCATTTCCAGGAGCTTAGCAGAAGGACATTTGTTGTCATGGCACCCATTACGTGTCCTGCCATTGGCAGCCAGCCACCGTCACCTTTGCTTGCAGTGGTGTTGCGAACGAGAAACCTGGACTGCTAAAGACTGGGACTGTTTGGTCTTTAGTGATGAATCCAGGTTCTGTTTGGGTTCCGATAACTGTTGGGTTCGAGTATAGAGGACTTGGGGTGAGCGTTGAAATCCTGTCTTTGCTGTGGAGCGACACACTGCCCCAACTGCTGGTGTGATGATCTGGGGAGCCATCGCATATGACAGTCGGTCACCCCTAGTAGTGATAAGAGGGGCATTAATATATATAATAGACTAATATGTGCAGGGCGTCCTTCAGCCATATATGTTGTCTCTCATGGCACGGCTTCCAACTGGCATTTTTCAGCCGGATAATCCTCACCCAGGAATGTCTCTGCCAGATTGTAACACTTCCTTGGTCTGCCCGGTTGCCAGATTTATCATTAATTGAGCATTTATGGGACCAGCTGGGAACCTATGAGTGGATATACAGGCCCAGCTGTAACATCTATGCACAAATGTGCCACAGGATACCATACAGAACATCTTGAATCCAGGCTAGAGGCCACGTAACAGGGTAACTAGAGCCTCCTTTCATTTCAGTTGTACAGTTTTCCCCATAAACGTATCCTTTCGCTCTAATAGTGTAATCACTTACATACAGAGTTTCATTCGATCCCAAGAACTCCTCGTACAGCTTTTACGTAGCATCAGCACGTCTTTTATCATACAATCTAAAATGTTTACTCCAGCGATCTGTGTACTGTATAGCTTTTTCCCGTTCGTATTGAATGGTTTCTTTGGGTTCTGATAGAGTCAGTAACAAAATAAATAAGACATTGTTATTTTTATTTGTATTGTTTTTTTGTACTGGACCCAAGTGATGGTGAGAATTCGAGTAGCTCAGGTCTGGACAATCTAAAGTTTATGGAGGAATCTGGAGCTGCTATCTATGAGCAGACGAAGCAATAATGCAGCCCCGCAGCATAATGCATGAATAGATATGAATGTTTGTGTCAATATTTGCAATATAGCGCTGGATATTTCATCATACAGCACTGCCTCATGAGAGATATTCAGCAGGCCTCGTCCGGGGCGAGACAGGAGGAAATAACGGCTAATTTTCAGATCGGTGCCTCGCGGTCCCTGCTGGAGTCATAAAGACGCTACCTGCCAAACTGGAACACTGTGGGAGCTTCTACAAATTGCTTCTTCCACAAAGAGACATGCTGAGCATGGTGAGTCTGAGATGCTAGTGAATATAGAGTGTTCTATATTATATACAATAATGTATGTACTTTCAGTTCTCTACCTAATTAACATGGAGCACCAAGCCTAGTAAAATCGTACACTAATATTTCGTTTCGACGCCTTTAGCTTTTTGTTTCAGCATCCTTATATGACGTCGCATTTATTTCCATCCAGAGTTGTGTAATGATGTTCTTGCATTGCATTGATCTAGTACTGATTATGGGAGAGTTTGAGAAGACTTCTCCAGAACACCTCAAAGACTATAAGGGGTTAAGGTCAGGACTATGTGGTGAAAATGATTCCTCATGCTTCCAGGACCAATCTTTCACAATGTGAGCCCCATCAGGAGCCTTCAGGAGGAGGAAAATCTCCATCCATGGCAACCTCAGATCTTAACTCTGCCTCCAGAGCATGGTACAGTTGACATTATCCAGAATGGGTGCATCATTTCACTCCCTGCCCCTGCTTACCCTGACATGCCCATAACTCTGGAATATGAACTCATCAGAACACATAACCTTTTATTTACTCCGGAGTCCAATCTCTATGGCAAACACAAGCCTTTTTTCTGATTATCCACTCTAACAAATGGTTATCTTATGGACGCACAGCCGTTTAGTCCCAGTCCTCTTAGATCCCGTGGAATGTGTATGGAAATGAACTTACTGTACATTTTTTTAGCATTGCACTTCACCAACAGTTTAAATATTCTCCAATGACGCTCGTTAAAGGTTTCATATGAAGAAGTAGAGGGGTCACCACTATCCTTAACCCAAATCCACTCATTTCAGCATCTTCTTTGTGTCCACAATCACGGGAAACACCTTCACACATGGTTATTTAAGACATGAGAAGCTACGTGCTGCTCTTGTTAGGGTTAAAATAATTGTTTCCAGCTGACACATCCATCACTGCAGTAATTATCCAATCAAAAGCTCTTAACCTTTTAATCCAATTGACTTTTAATACTGCTAAGCAAAGGACAAGCTGCCATGACTGCTTCACTGCTTCCCACTGCTAGTGAGATGCTGAATATTTAAGAGGAGTCCCTGATGGTGACAACTTCTATGCAAAGTACACTATATGGACCAAAGTATTGGGACACCTCCACATTATCCACATAATATACAGGCATTAATAAGGAGTTGGTTCTCCCTTTTCAGCTCTAACAACTCTACTTTGGAGGCTTTGAACAAGATTTTGGACGGTGACTCTGGAGATTCATCCAGAAGTTCCCTTCACTGGAACAAAGGGCCCCCAAAACAGCCCCACAGCATTATCCCTCATCCCCAAAACTTTACAGTAAGTTACCTGGACTCACCAAACCCAGACTTACCAAATCCAGACTCACCAAATCCAGACTCACCAAACCTGGACTCAAACCCAAACTCACCAAACGCAGACTCCCCCAACCCAGACTCACCAAACCTAGACTCACCAAACCCAGACTCACCAAACACAGACTCACCAAACATAGACTCACCAAACCTGGACATAAACCCAAACTCACCAAACCCAGACTCCCCCAGCCCAGACTCACCAAACCCAGACTCACCAAACCTGGACTCAAACCCAAACTCACCAAACCCAGACTCCCCCAGCCCAGACTCACCAAACCCGGAGGGCTCACCAAACCAGACTAACCAAACCAGAATCACCAAAACCTGGATCAAACCCAAAACTTACCAAACCCAGACTCCTCCAGCCCAGACTCACCAAACCTAGACTCACCAAACCCAGACTCACCAAACCTAGACTCACCAAACCTGGACTTAAACCCAAACTCACCAAACCCAGACTCACCAAACCTAGACTCACCAAACCCAGACTCACCAAACCTGGACTTAAACCCAAACTCACCAAACCCAGACTCACCCAACCCAGACTCGAAAAACCGAAAACTCACTAAACCTGGATTCAACCCCAGACTCACCAAACCCAGACTCATCAGACTGCCAGATAGAGAAGCATGATTTGTCACTCCAGAACGTGTTTCCAGTTTTCCTGCTCCAGAGTCCAGTGGTGGACTGCTTTATACCACACCATCCAACGCTGTGCCAATACTTTTGTCCATATAGAGTAATAGTACTACAACAGAGGGTGATAAATGAAAGGTGTCTCTGCCTAAATGATTGTTTATGATCTGATTTTATCCTTAATGCAACTTAGATCTAATTTGGTCTTTTGTCCATCCAGTTCATTCCAGATGCTTGTAGAACCAAAGCCGATGTGAATTCGAGTTCCGGTGTCTCCTACGACCTGTGATAACTTTCAATGTCAGCTCCACAGCAATGAAGAGATGCTAAGAACGAGCATTTATCTGAGCTCACACAGGGCAGCTCAGACATTATCCGAGGCTAACTACGTCCATGGGAAACATAAGGACCGTTAGCATCCATTAAACCATCTGCACCAAGAAAACGCAGCTGAACCCCGAGACCTCTCGGGATTCATTTACATACCGACCTCCACCATCCAGACGTCCTTTATGGAGGAGTTCAGCATGTTCTAACCTTAACGCAATGTCCTCCGCTAACCCTGAGGTGAATTAGCTGTCAGAGAAACTGCGAGAGACAGAGAGAGAGAGAGAGAGAAGAGAGAGAGAGAGAGAGGAGAAATGCTCGCATGCTCTACTACAGCTCTCACTATTTCTAAAAGCAGTGTCAGATTTTCTAGGAGAATTCACCATAGACATAAAATACCTAGACCTCACGTGGTAGCTGGATCATGCGTCAATTGGCCGCCATATTGGTCCAGGCAACTTCTCATAATTCTCCAAAGTTTGTATTGGAAAAAACATGCCTGATTCTACTAAAAAATAGTATATGTAATATAAATAGTATATATTATATGTAATAATAGTAAATAGTATATATGATAGTGTTCACTAAACTACTATTTATACTACATATACTATATATACTATTGTTAATCTATTTTTTATTAATTATAGTATTTATCAGACTACATCTTGTTCTATTCATAGACTAATAATATGCCGTACTATACCTTTAAGAGTATCCTTCATCGTCATTTTTTTTTTTTTACTCCACATAGACCAAAAGAATTGAATCTAAAAACCGCAGCTCCTCCATCACTTGTATTTATTTACAAGCCAGCCTTGCCTGGACCAATATGGCGGACGCGTTGTCATATCACAGCAACGAGCCGAATCATCTACTATGTTTTAGGGAACGAATTAAGTCACAGCACTCCTACAAATAGTAAAAATTATTTTTTTGTTGCTTTTCTTTTTAAACGAAAGTTTATCTCTGATAAGCTGCACAAAAATGTTAAAACCATAGAAAAGAAAGGTCTACACATAATATTTTAACATAGAAAATGCAGCAGCCCCTTGTTAAGGCCTTTTCGTTCTGATTTTTAGGGATGAAAAAAATGCACATCAAGTTTTGAAAAAGAACACGCATATTTTAAAGCTGTCCTTCACACCGAGTCTGAAACTGACGGACTGTGATGCTGCGTAAAATGTTTAATCAGAGCCTCTTCTAATTTCTGTATTAAAATCAGGCTGACCAATCAGAGCTCGGTTGCCGGGCAGAACAGCTCATCAGGAGCTTATAGAATGAGCAACAGGCTGCCTCTAAAAACATGGATATTAAAGAAAGGATCTGGTGGAATAGAACTGAAAGGCTGGAGAATGACGGTGATAAAGCGTCTGATTATTTATCTAAGTGCATTCTGATCTAATGCTGACAAAAACACAAACTAGAGCTTCCTGCACTCATCTCAGCTCGTGTTTTTGTTTTTTAAGTTGATGTGAAAAAGACACGGAGAAATTTCCGAGACATTAAGAGAATGAAATTAAAGAAAGAAAAAGCAGAGAGTTTTCAGAGAGTTTAGACTAAATTAGACAGTCTGTATGTTAAAATGTACAAATTGTATTTCCTAGACCAACCGTAGTGCTGAACTGTTGATGATGATTTTTGCTGGGTTTTTTTTTTTTTTTTTTACTAATTA
This sequence comes from Ancistrus triradiatus, assembly GCA_025084515.1. Classification (NCBI taxonomy): domain Eukaryota; kingdom Metazoa; phylum Chordata; class Actinopteri; order Siluriformes; family Loricariidae; genus Ancistrus; species Ancistrus triradiatus. The sequence goes on along the minus strand of JAJAGP010004152.1, from coordinate 16,530 downwards.
CCCAGCACCTTAGGCTTCGTAAATTCAGAATCTCAGAAATCGCAGGTCCTAAGCATGGAGTGTTTTAATCTGTAGCCATTAGCAACCGGATACTGATGGAGAAGAAGCAAATGAGAGCTAAAACTCCTGTCCTGACGCTGATGTTCTTAAATCCAACCACCAGCCTAATAGCCTCATTAAGCACTTATTCGTATCTGCAGCATGTTGTTCTGCATTAAACAAATAATAATAACAACGTTGGTGCTTGTTTATGTACTCTCAATGAACATGTGTGTCATGCATTAGCGTTAGCACAGGGATGAACATTTTACCAAATGTGTGCCAAAATGAGGATAAGAGGAACAAACAGTTAAAGCAAAGCATCCTGTTTTACCTCCACTTTTCCTGCTCAGGATCACGAGGGGCCGGAGCCAAACCCAGAAGGCCCAGGAACCCCTGGACAGTGTATCTGTAAACTCAGCACATTGCAATTCCCACCCAGGCTCTCAGGAGCTGCCAGTTCCAGCAGCTGGCTCTTACCACTGCTTAGGTTATTTGCTTTGCTTTAGAGGAACATCACACCCAAACCTTCCTTAAGTCCTTTCCTTTCTACCTTCCTTCATTCTTTCATTCCTTCATTTGCTCATTCTTTCTTTAATTCCTTGTTCCTAATTCATCAATTTATTAAATCTTTTCTTTCTTAATTCCTTCCTTCTCGAATTCCTTATTTAATTTATTCCTTCATTCCTTCCATCCCAAAGTCCTTATTTCCTTCCTTCCTTTCTTCCTTTCCTCAATCCTTCCACAACTCTTTACTTACTTTCTTAATGCTTTCTTTCATTTCCTAATTCCTTCCTTCCTTTCTTCTTTCCTCCCTTCCTTAATTCAGCCCTTCTTTCCTTAATCCCTTCCCCCTGTCCTCCTTACATTCTTTCAGTCCTTACTTCTTCCCTTAATTCTTTCCTTTGTTCCTTAACCCCCACCTTCCATCCTTCTTTCATTCTTACCTTCTACCCACAATCAATACCTTAGTTTTTTAATTAATTATTAATTATTTGAAAAAGTTTTAGAGGTTGTAGAAATTGCATTTTCTATGTAGTGTTCTCAGAAGCACATATCTTCTGATTCTTTCTAGCTCTCCTCACCCGATTCTTCAGGTCCAGTTTGGGGCAGGGCCGTCCTCCATTAAAGGGTTTCTCCCGGAGCCATTTGGAGCGAACCCTCAGCCCACTACCATGTGAAGCACTGCAGGGGGTCCAGGGCGACCAGGAACTGAGACGACAGTCTAGAGGACAGGGCACAAAGCAAACGTCCTCCTGCAGCTCTGGAAGAAAGGAGAAAAAAGAGAGTTTTTAAAAGATAATACTTTAATAAATCATAATAAAGAGGCATTGTTTATTGTCTCTTGATGTTCCATGCAGTAAATGGGACTGACCTGACTGAGAGCAGTGGGACGGGTCGAGGAGGCGCCCCCTCTGGTCGAGGCAGGCCACTGCGCGGTAGCGCTTACCCTCCCCGCACTCTCGTACCTCCTTCTCGCCCCTCCAGCCGTGCAGAGAGACCGAGGGCAGGGCGTAGGGCAGAACACACACCGACCAGTTACCCCACGGCTCCGACACGAACTCGTTACACACACACGGCTCCGATTCCACCAGAGGATACACACTGTCATTCAGGCATCGCTCCCGCTTCCTGCTCCGGCCTGACCAACACACACACACACACACACACACACACACACACACAAATAAGAGATTCATTATATTTTATGTTTTACGTCTTTTTTAAAAGCGCTTATAAGAAGTACCAGGCCAACCAAATGGGTCACACTGATGCCACGCCCGCTGCTTTTGATGCTCTCTCTCACCGACTTTATGCCCGCTGGTTCATCTCTTATCACTCTGGTTTAGTTTGTCTCTCTGCTCCCTACTTCATCTTCTGGTGTTCTAATTAATCTGTCTGCACTCTGCATTCGGGTTCATCTCAGTTAACGAGATAGAAGATTAATAAATTAAATAAAATATAATGACTGTAATAAAGAAATATATAATAAATAAAGCAGACAATACAATATCTAAAATACAGAATATAATGAATAAAATGGAGAATATAACAGAGAATAGAGTAAATGAAATAGAGACAATGATAAATAAAATAAATTAAATAAAGAATATAACATATAACAGAAAATATATTAAATAAATTAAAGATATAATAGAGAATATAATAAAATAAGTTATATAATAAGAAAGGGAATAAAATAATTAAAATAAAGATTATAATATAACAAAATAAAGAACATAATTAAAAATAAAGAATATAATATAATAAAATAAAGAATATCATAATTTAAAAAGTAAAATAAAATAAAATATAATATAATAAAATGTAAAAAAGAAAATAGAGAACATAGTATATAGAGAATATGATAAATAAAATAAAGAATATAATAATTAAAATAAAGAAAATAATACATAAAATAAAACATATATAATAAAACTGAGAATATAATGTATTAAACAAAATAGAGAATATAATATATAAAATAAATAATATAACAATGGAAATAAATAATATAACAATTAAAATAAAAAATGTATAATAAAACAGAGAATATTATGTATTAAATAAAACAGAGGATATAATATAGGAAAATAAAGAATATAATAAATAATAATAATAATAATAATAATAATAATAATAATAATAATAATAATATAGAGAACGCAATGTATATAAAGTAGAGAATATAATAAATAAAATAAATAATATAATAATTAAAATAAAGAACAGAATAATGAAAATAAAAAATAATAAAACAGAAAATATAATAAATGAAATATAGAACACAATATATAAAATTGAGAAAATGAGTATAATAGATAAAATATAGAATATAAGAAACACAAATAAACAAACAAACATTTTAACGCTCGTTCAGGTGATTTAAACATAGATCACAGAACTTTGACCCAGCAGCTAAGGTACTGGACTACTGACTATGGGTCAAGTCCTGGCACTGCCAAGCTGCCAATGCTGGGGTCCACAACTGCTCGGACTGTAAGATGGAAAATCGGTCTGGTGAATAATGAATAAATGTCATTCAGTGATTCAATAGGGTTTGCAGAAAATGTCACGTTTACATTTAGTGTAGCCACGGTTGGTGGCGTCTGAAGGAGGGCAGCGACCCCTACCCAGCCCATGCCGTGTGTCCTACCCAGACTAGGACAAGCGGGGAGCAAAACATAATAAAGTAGCAGTACATGCTAGCCCCATGACGCGTGTTATGCATGAATGCACGTCTGCAGACTCAGGCATTAGGAGAAAAATGATAAAGTACAAACCAAAGCTCAGATTAAAGTTAAGCTTCTCTCTGCTGCACTCGGACACATCCCGGATCTCCGATGTGAGGAGTTAGCGAGCCGTGCAGCTGATTTTCCTCCACATTTCGAAAGAAGAGGCCAGACCATTAAACCTGGGCACAGGACAAGCGTCCTTAAATGTGCTTTAAGTATTCGAGGGGCTTTAATGGAGAGCAGCAGAGCTTGTGCTTCACTCAGGAGAAGACAGGAGTCAGTAGAGTAATGAGAGCAGAGAGCAAAGTGTGTGTGTGTGTGTGTGTGTGTGTGTGTGTGTGTGTGTAATGAGCTGAATTCTGAATGTACCTGAAGCCATTTAAGGTTGCCAGTGCAGAGAGAATGGCATTAAGTCTGGAGGTGTGCTCACGCTGCACTGGGGTGATCCTCATTAACATATGGATAAATCATATCAGTGTTTCTCTGTCTCTAAACACAGCACACAGCACACAGCAGGTCCCACAGGAAGCCTCAGTCACATTAAGGATATAATAACAGCACCTGGAGCAGCACCTACTTTCCAAAATCAACGTTTATGGTCATATGTTACATGTGTCTGAGCAAATGAGCAAGCCTGGGGCGACAGTGGCAAGGAAAAATTCCCTAAATATTATAAGGAAGAAACCTTCTGAGGACCAAGACTCAAAAAGGGACCCGACCTCCTTGGGCAGCCTACATGTTATATGTAAGAATTAAATTAATAATTAATTGGAAATTGTTAATAGGTTAAATAGACAGAAGATAAATATAATAAATATAATAGAGATTATAATACATAAAAAAAAAGAATATAATAAATAAAATAGAGAATATGATATAAAAAAAGAAAATTAATAAGGTAGTCAAAATCAATAAAATAGAACAGAACAAATACGAAAGAATAAAATGAATAGAGAATATAATATAACAGTATAATAGAAATAGGAATACAATAATATAGAGGAAATAATAAATAAAATTGAGAATATAACAAATAAATTCTTCATTGAAAAAAACAAGCGATATAGAAAGAATTCAGACTTGACTAAGAGATGCTGTTGTGGAGAACAGAGGGTGTAGGTGGATGCAATAGCATCTGTAGTCTTCCTTTCTGCAGTGCTGGGGGACGAGTCTGGCCTTAATGTGCCACAGACTTTTGTGCCTGTGTGTGCCAACTGACCTGGCACCAAGGCACCACTAGGCTCGAACAAAAAGTATCTAAAAATGTAGATATACAAATACTAGAAATGAGCGACTAAAAACACACTAAGGCAGCCCAAAGTTAAAGTGAATTTCAAATGATAGCCTCCTCAGCAGCACTCGATACAATTAGCATCATTACAGTCACGTTACCGTGGCTCTGATCTAATTGGAGCATCTCCAGAGTTTGGGATCAATACTGCCTGCAATCTGACACCTGACGGAACGTTAGCACCCACAGCAGCGCTAATGCCGCACTCCATCTCCATGCTAATGAGCAGACACGTCCCGGTCGCTCTGCACGGTCCGACTGAGAAATCACAGCAGAGTTTAGCCTGCAGGCAGTAGAACCCATAACCAGCTTTAATCGTGCTATAATCGCTCAGCTGCAGCACACGAGAGAGCTGACGATGCTAACGCTAATGCTAACGCTGCTGCTGCCTGTGGCCTCTCATCTCACACACACTCATCAATATCTGCTCTCCAGACTCACCGACGCTGATGGATGTGTGAAAATAATGGGACTCTGCGTCTGTTACCTCTTTTATGTTCTCACTATCTCAAGTCATTAGCGCTTGCTGATGGTTTAGCACGGCTAATTTCACGATCGTCAGCTCTGTTAGAGATAGATTAATCCTATCTTTATTCCCTGAGCTCGATGGCAAATAACATTATTATTTTTTGCGTTTATAACACGCTTCTAACTCACGTCTCAGAGGCTGAATGCCGGCTGTGGTAGCGCAGCACCTAAAGGACACTGAACCCTGTCGAGCATTTATGGGGCCACTTAATGACAGAGAAAGTCGAGCATTCAGTGACATCACAGGATGCCCTTTTGAAAATTGTGAAATCATCAAACTTGGTGTCAGTACAGTGAAATGGTGAACATACCAAATACTCATCAGCTCTGAACTTTATGTATTTTACTTTGTTTAGTCTATCACTCACTCACTCACTCACTCACTCACTCACTCACTCACTCACTCACTCACTCAGTCTTTCTTTCTTTCTTTCTTTCCTTCTTTCTATTTGGACTGAATGCTCCTGAGTCCTATGAAAACATGACCAGTATCGACACCACAGGTGAGCTGAATAATCATGACCTCTAGCTGTATGTTACAGTCAGACTTATTTATTGGAGTAAGCTATTTAAACATTACATTTCTAAACATATTTACTCAGAAAACTGAGGCACACTCGCAGTGAAGCGAGGCTACACGGGATGATGGATATATACATCAATACTGAACATCAGCACGTCTTAGGAGAGCAGATTGCAGTGTTTGTTTCATGGCTGACGTTAGAATACCGACTAAACATGACGGACTGTGATGGAGCCAAGCTGTGGAGGCTGTAAATGATCCGTCCTCCTTCAAAAAGGAGAGGAAATGATGTTTTCCTTTGTTCTCCCCGCATTCCCATCTCAAAGTCTATCCCTCCTCCTGAGTGCTTACAGAGAGTCGTTTTTCCAAACTCGTTTTCTTGTTTTGACTCTCAGGTTTTTACACTCAAAGATCACCTGCCATGAACCATTCCAGCGGGAGATTAAAGGGCTGGCGGCTTTTGGCTTCACACCGTTTGTTTCTTCGAAAAAAGAAAAAAGCAAAGCCGTGATTGGCCCTCATTAAGATCTAAAGCTGCTTAAGCCTTGTGCTTGTCCTCATGGAAGAGAAATTTCAAAGACCTACGCTCCAAGACTCATCTAATCCGACCCGCGTAAACAATCGAGCTCTCGCATTTCAGGGGTAAAAAACAATCAAATATGCAGGCATAAAGAAAAACAAGCAGCATGGTGTGCAAATGAAGATCTGCTTTAACGAATTCATTTTCTGGCAATGAATCCTGGATACACAATAAAATGCACAACTATTTGTTTGTACGGATCGATGAGGCACTCGGTCGGATCAGCAGTCAAATAAACTATTCCACCGTTGTTCTGGCGGTTCATGAGGGAGGGGAAGCAGGATAGGGGATCATCAGCACTCCATGTTCTCCAGGGATCGATTCTTGACAAAAATTACACATCTACAGAGCAACAGTTAATACAGTATCACTAAGGATTAAATACTCCGGCAAATACGACTATAGCCATAGAAACACTATAGCTGTGTCCAGAACTGTGCTCACCAAATACGTTGTCGACTGTTCTAAAAATAGAACCCCTTGTTTTGTTTGTGCATTTAAGCCAGAATGGCAGGGAGTTTGGTCGCATTGTGTTCAACTTGCTTCATGATTTTTTCGCCTTCGGTTTTGTACTGGTAAGAGATATTCACACACACCCCCTTTTGGACTTGCTTTACCGATTCGTCCCTTTTTGGATTAACGTTTTTGCTTGCTTGTGCTCTGGTTATCAAACTTGGCTTGTATTTCTGGTTTATGACTTTTTGCTTAAACCTTGACAGATTTGTGTTGTGTGTTTAGGTGCTTGTTCAGCGATGTGCTTTCCCATTTAGCCCTTTCCCAAAGTCTATCATCTCAACGCTAGACTGGGATGTAACAGAATTTTGGGGGCTCGCCGGCATCACCATTAATTTATAAAGATGCTTATCGTGTTGGAAGTTACACTTGTTGGTGTAAGTTAGACGTGTCACGGTTCTTCCGTTCTTCTTTCCTGGCACTACTGTTGTTTTGTTTATTATTTTGCCTTTATTGTGTTTTGAGAAAATCCTGAGCAGGAATTTTGATTCCTGTCGGAGTTGCGTACTATTTGAGCTTGCGCTTGATGTGTCCTCGAGCTCGGCACTCCTCTGGAGAGTTACTTTCAATTTTTGGTTAGGTAATTATGACTGAGGGTTCCTTGTGACCTAGGTTTGGCATCCTAGGTGAATCACGATTGTGTCATTGTTAGAGAAACTCGATTAATGCCGTAAGGATGACCTGCTGTTGATTGCTGACTTAGTGTTTTTGTTAAATGCACTGCCACTAAAAAAGTAGTTAAAAATGAGCTCTGTAAGCTTTGGAACCTTCTACTGATATTTCTCAACCTGCTCAGTCACCTGTTGAGTTGGAGCCCACCTTCAAACCTCGCTTTCTGAGAACCCAGTAGTACAGATCCGACTTAAGGAGTTGGAGCTGGAGATTAGATGGCGGATATGGGAATAGGAGATGGATCTCAGATGGGAAATGGCTAGGCAAAAATCTCCAGGGGCGGAACCTAAGCCTGTTTCTCAGCCGCAGATTCTCCATTCCCTGGTGTCTACAGCATACCTGTGTCTCCACCTGCAAAAGCTCAATCTACTCTGGTAGCTTGACAGGCAAACTACCATAATTAGTGGACTATCATAAAACTATCTTAAACACACTAAGAAATACACAATCTGTGTGTGTGTGTGTGTGTGTGTGTGTGTGTGTGTGTTTGTGTGTGTGTGTGCGTTACCGGTAAGGCTGCGTCGGCGAGTGCGCTGACTTCCACATCCCGAGCAATCCGTAAATTTAGACCAGGTGCTGAAGGTGCAATCGTCCTTACAGGGAACCCAGCAGGTCCGGACTTGGGATGGTAGCGGACCCGCCCACTGCACACAGTCCGATACTGCCACCTGCAGGTCATCGTTGTCTACACAGCTCAGGGCTACACATACAAACACACACACACACACACACACACACACACACCTAGTTAAATGATTACTTTTCCAAGGTAGTTAAAACACACAAATCAAACTGTGTAGAATTATTTATAATCGCTATGGCTGCATCTGTCACTCCAAACAAAAACCAAATAAAGTTTTGAAGCAACCATTGCATCACCAAGCTCCCAAGTTATACTTATTGTCCTAAAGTATTAGGACACTCCTCTTAATCTGAACTCATGTGTTTCAGAATAAAATCCAGCCCCTAAAAGACCATGCAGTCTGCATTTATAAACAGTGGTAAAAGAATGGGTGGTTCTAAAGAGCTGACTGAATTCGAGTGTGGTACTGTAATAGGATGGCACCGTACAATGGGTGAAATTTATTCCCTCCTAGATTTTCCACCATCAGCTGGGAGTGGTTTTATTATAAAATGGAAGCATTTAGGAACCACAGCAACTCAGTACTGAAGTGTCAGACCATGTAAAGTTACAGAGCGGAGGCACCCAGTGCTGAGGGAGGGACATAGATCATAAAAGATACAAAGATACCAACCAACCAACCAACTCCATAACAAGCGACTCCATATTAATGCCTATGGATTTAGAATGGGACCCCATAAAAGCTCCTGTAGGTCTAATGTGGAGGCGTCCCAATACTTTTGTCCATATAGTCTATATTGAATTTATGGATGAAGTCTACATTAAATTGCAGAAAGTGCTGCAGAGTAAATGCCACCAGTCTGTTTTTCTTCTCTCCTCTCATTTACTTCTCCTCCTAAAAGCCTGTTTAGCTTTTTTTAAACTCCACTTAGCATCTTTCCTCCTGGAGGATGGAAAATGATACTCTTAAACCTTTTCAGGTGCATTTATGATGCATTCCTCCCTCCTACATGTCCATGCTCATAAATACCCACATATTTTCTTCCTCACTGATATCTAGACATACCATTCACCGAATGTGCGGTGTGAGTTCACCCTGGAGTGGAGCTGACATTTAGAAACACGTTCTGAGCATGAGGATTGGCAGGTGATTTAATAGTTTATGAGTTATCTTATATTAAAGTGTCTCGGGATCACTTCAGACCTTCTGAGCTTTTATAAACCTTCGTTCTTGTTGACTTGAAGCCATGCTCTGACCTGACATTTTGTTACATCTACAAGATTGATCCTAATGGCGTCCCTACAGGAGTTCCCCAGGATTCTGTTCTTGGTCCATTCCTGTTCTCTTGATGCACTAAATCATCAGGCTTGGTTACGTATTTCTCTATTTCTACAGGGCATAATATTATTAAACGATTCAAGGAATCTGGAGGAATTTCAAAACTGGCTTAAACTGATAAAACGTATTTTAAGTGTTGGGAGAAAAACGAGCAGAAGCAAAAGCAGGGCTGGATGCATTCGCGGAAGCTTAGATACGAAACAAACAGAATGTCGAAGCAGGAGGATAGACAGATGGAGGACGTTCAATAAAAGGATGGACGGATCCTGCCAAACGCATCAAAAAGATGTGGAAAGCTTCCACTTGTACCTTGGTTATGTAACCCTGATCCAAACACTGTCAAGCTAAAAGTATAGGAAAAAGTTTTTTGCGAGATACAACCAAGCCCACACAGTGATGCTATGGCAGGGAAGACAGGGAGTGTTGTTAGTTTAACTCCCACTTTGATTGGCCAAAATCAGATCGGACTTCTTCCCCAAGGACCCAATCTTCTCTGTGGATGTTTTATACTGTTATCTCGGCATTCGCACAGGCTCAGATCAACCAGAATGCCTCCAAGTCATGCTATTGATTTGTGTTTGGCTTGTAAATAAACTCAGTCTTAGGGGAGGTGGAAGCCGCACGTACCATCCTAAGAGCTGGAAGAACCGAATGTGGGTTCAAAGTCTCGATTTACCTTTACATCAAAGGAGACAAGGTAGTTTGTGGGCGGGAAAATATCAGGGATTGTAAGAAAAGACGTATATTTCAAGCAAATAGGGCTTATAATGGTAGAATGTATGAGCACAAAACAGTACTGAAAGAAAAATGAGTACAATTACCAATCCTGTGTCACATACAGAAGTAAGTCATAATGTATGTGCTGCAAGAAATGAGCAGGAAGCACAATCAGGACAGAATGATGAAGTAGCTGCAGAAAAGCAAAATGCATGAGTCCAATAAGAGTCAGGAGATAGGAGGAACAGCAAGATGGAAAGTAAAGCAGAAAAGGAGAACCAGAGGAGAAGAAAATCACGATAACCTACTGAACATCTCTGCAGTTTCTCCCAGATAAAGCTGAGCTCAAACCAAAGGAGAAATGAGACCTTTACTTAAGTGAAAAATGAGAACGCAAACATTAGACGAAATCAGAAGAAATCACAATGAAGGCTACGTTTAAGATACTAAAGCTGTAGAGAAACAGAAAACAGAAGTAGGACAACAGAAACAAAATCAGAATGATTTGGAGACAAAGGCTGAAGAAAGTAGAAGGCAGAGTCCTCGACGAAGCAGACGAGAGTCAAGAACAAGAGGCTGAAGAACTACTTTTGGTTGTTCTGGGGATCTGGTAGAGCACTCACACTTGTTTGAAATGCAGGGTTTGTTTTCATCATGCCAAACCTGCCGAGTGTGAACACACCCTTAAAGAAGAGGCAGCAGAAAATCAGAAAGCAGAAACACTAACAAATCAAAAATCAGAGGTAGTTGAGCATCAGGAAGCAGAGGCTGTGGAGAATAATGAATCAGGCGCAGAATATAATAAGGACACCGAGGTAGTAAAGAATCACAAGAAAAAGGGAATAGAGGCAGTCAAAAACAAGAAAGACAGAGCTGTTACCTTTGGTCCTTGATGAAGCTCTTTAGACTGAAACTGCTCAGCTTATCATTTCATCAGGGCTACACCAGTGAGACATAGCTCTAACAGGATAAGGACTCTGCTAAATACTATACAACCCCAAATCAGAAAAAGTTGAGATCCCTCAGATGGCTGATAGAACCACATGGACAAGGGATTCCTTTATCAAACCTTTATCAAGCTCTACAATACAGAGTTACATTCACAGATACCACTTAAAACGTTACTGTGCTAAAAAGAAGCCTTATGTTATAACCATGTCCAGAAGGGGCGTCGGCTTCTCTGGGCTCGGAGGCATCTGGGATGGACCATCATACAGTGGAGACGGGGATTGTGCTCAGACCCATCAGTATCACAGATCTTTTTTGGACCAAAGATGAAAAAAAGGAGCATCCAGACTGTTATGAGGAACAAGTCCAAAAGCCGGGATCTGGCATGACATGGGGTCGGGTCAGGGCCCTTGGTGAAGGTCATTTCCACTTCTGTGATGCAGCATTAATGCAGAAAAGTCCCCTGAGACTTTCTTTTATAAAGGTTGATGCGTTTGAACCTGTTTCTCTATCTCTTGTTGAATTTCAGCAGGGTGTGATCAGGACCCGGTAATAATCTATTTCTTACTCTTCTCTGAGCCTTTTTTCTGGGATTTTCTCAGACTACATCCCAGACTAACTTTGAAAGCCCCTGTAAAGCAGCACGCTGATGAAAAGCCGGTCCGCCGGTCCAGAGGTGTCCCAGCCCCCGCCGCTAATGAGGGCCGAGGAGGAAGTTGGACGAGAGCCGAGAAACGTTCCCCGACATGTCCTTTTGAGCAGTCGGCAAACACTGTCACCTTTGTAAGCGTCTGCATTATTAAAGCTGATGCCTGTCACGTGTCAGGATAAGAATAAGATCTTAACGATGGCGGTAGGGATGAAGCGGGAGCAGCAGTGCTACACAGATGGAGACAAGAGAAAGGGAGGAAATAATTGTGGCTAAAAATGAACATTCATGGCTCCACTGCTGGAGAAATGCAGAGGCAGGAAGGAATTACAGAAAGAGGCTGGAGATGAGATGGTTATGGTGATGGTTTGGTGTTGAAGAATAAAATCATATAAATAACACACATATAACATAATAATCATATTCATTGCAGACACCTGAGATATTTCATGTTTTTTCTGGTCAACTTCATTTCATTTGTTAGTAATCATCCATTCCTGCATTTCATGCACCACATTCCAAAAAGTGGCATTTGTGAATGCAACTCTGTATTGTAGAGCTTGATAAAGGTTTGATAAAGGAATCCCTTGTCCATGTGGTTCTATCAGCTATTGGTGAATGACGGTTCTTGATGCAGTGCCGTCTGAGGGATTGGAGATCACCCCTCTTCAGTTTAGGCTTGTGGTCTTGGCCTTTTACGCACTGAAATTCCTGCCCATCTTTGTTACATAATTATTTACTAGACCTAAATTTTCCCCGTCCCAACTTTCTTTGGAATGTGTTGCAGGCCTGAAATGCAGGAATGGATGTTTATTAACAAAAGAAATATTTTGGATCCATACTGCCTACAGTGAAATGAATTTCCCATACTGCTCCATCTTTTTCTGATTTGGGGTTATGTAATTATCCAATGGAGAGATCTATGGTTAGTCAGTTACTGGACTGTTTTTGGCAACCCTATCAAGAACTAAGAGCCCTTTTGAACTTTAGACCTAAATTTGCGTTTGGTCATGGAGCATATGCTCTTATCCAGAGCGACTTACAATCAAAGCAACTGGAGAGCCCACCGAAATACACAATGGGGTTTAAGTCAGCATTCCTTGATAATCTTTGGTCTTCAAATAGTTGTTTATGTGAGTTTTTGTCCTTATCCTGCTGCAGTATGAATCCTGCACAATGTTCTCATCAGGCATTCTCTCTACCGTTCTCTCCAATTTAGCTGAAGATTAGATCTATCATGATCAGATATCAGTGTCTGAGGGAAACCATAAACAGCACCGTACGGAACGAGGAGCGATAATACGACAGCATGTTAGCCCGGTGGCACGGTCTGCTGGATTAAGATAAGCTTTTATCAAATCTACTCTACGTTACTTAACATGTATGAGTGCAAATCCAATCTGACCCCGGGCTGAAAGCAGGACTTAGAAAAATATGTACATGAAAACAACTTTGCATAGATAGTAAGGAATTGTAGAACGATTGTTAATCATCACGGCCAAACCAAAACCTCATGACTCCGGGGACAGTGATGGCCTAACAGGTAAAGGTACTGAGCTATGGACCAGCAGGTACAGAGTTCACATCCCACCTCTGACAAAGCTGCCACTGTTGGGCCCTTGACAACAAGAAGGATCCTTAACGCACAATCGCTTGAATTCTAAGATTGTAAAAGAAAAAGAAAATGGGACTATTTGGACCAGAAGGTCAGAAGCAGCCAGAACGGTGTCAGGAATTTCAGGAGCTGCCAGCATGGCTTCAGGAATGTCAGGAGCTGCCTGAAAGACATCAGCAAGGTCGGGAGCTGTCAGCACAATGTCAGAAAGGTTGGGGTGCTACCAGGACGGCATAAGAAAGGTCGGGAGCTGCCAGGACGGTGTCAGGAATGTTGGGAGCTGCCAGAATGGTGTCAAGAAGTTTGGGGGGCTGCCAGAATGGTATTAGGAAGGTCAAGAGCTGCCAGGATGGCGTCAGGAAGGTTGGGCACTACCAGAATGCCGTCAAGAAGGTTGGGAGCTGCCAGAATGGTGTCAAGAATGTCAGGAGTTGACAGAACGGTATCAGCAAGGTCGGGATTTGCAGAACAACATCAGAAAGGTTGAGGTGCTACCAGGACGGCATCAGAAAGATCGGGAGCTGCCAGGATGGTGTTAGGAATGTTGGGAGCTGCCAGAATGTATGGCGTTGCCAGGAAAGCATCAGGAACATCTCATGCTACACATGGCACCAGTGATTGTTAATAGACACTGTGCTCTTAATCAATAACATAACTAATTACATTTTCTGTTTTCTCTCCGAGCTGTGTTCCGGTACCAGTTCCAGCCCCACACATGATGTTCATCCGCTGCAGCTCCACTCAAGCTGCTTCCGTCATCAGCTCCAGCCCCACCATACCCGGGCCACTTAATGTCGATGTGCATACTTCACATTTTATTTTGACTTTGACTCCATGACTTTAGTTTCATTCTTAGATTTATCATCTACGCCGCCCAAGGAGGTTGGGTCCCTTTTTGAGTCTTGGTCCTCCCAAGGTTTCTTCCTCATAACACTTAGGGAGTTTTTCCTTGCCACTGTCGCCCTAAGCTTGCTCAATTTGGGATTGGACGTAGTTATTAGGAGATAATCTAAACTTGTAAAGTTGCTTTGCGACAATGCTCCATTGTAAAAAGCGTTATATATAAATAGATCTGATCAGGGGCTCCCAGGATGGTATGAAAAGGAACCAGAGCCCGTGGTCAGTGAATCGGAGAAACAGAGTGATGAAATAAATGATATGATGGGAGTGATGCATGCTGGGAAGTGCAGTGTGGTATTCCTTATTTGTAGAGTACCACGAATGACCCAGTAAATAGAAACAGAAATAAACCACCTCACTTAGAACGATGCCATCTGCAGCACTAGGGATGACCTCGGGCCTGTAATAGACAACCAGCAGATATAATCCATGTGTTTGGAACGTGGGAGGAACCCAGAGAAGAAACCCACACTGACAAGGGGGAGAACATGCAAACCACCCAAGTAGGTGCAGATTTATTGAAGTAGAAGGCGTCTATATGCTATCGTACCCAGTGTTTGAGGAGAAAGTTGCTTGTTTTGACTTTTACCGATGAAGAACAACGACGCCTTGTTAATGTGATAAAACACGCCGCGAGTCTCACATCGTTTACCCCACATTCTGATAATTACCCGATTCATTAACTCATTCCATTAATTGCCTAATGTACTCGCACGTCTCGCGACTGATAGCGATGGAAATAATGACGCGCGTTAGACTTGACGGATGGTCTAATCGTACCGCGAACCAGAAACGTGCCGCATTGTGCTTATTGTCGACTTCTCTCCCAGATTGCGGACGTTCACCTTTTTCTGCCGACGGATGACTTTTCCGGCGTGTTCTTATTATTTCTAATGAATCACCTCATTAAATTTAATGAATGCACTCAATATCTGACCTTCCTTGCGTCCGCCGCTACGAGCGGAGAAGGTCGACTAAATGTCATCGCTATCAGCTGAAGTCGTAATAACGTCAGATTAAGAGAACGTACCGCTGTGTACTTTTTCGAAAGAAATGCTGCCGATAATACGTACGACTCACTTTTTATGGTTGAACCTGTCAGCGACAAGCTTTTCATATTTTACAGGCTCTATCAAGTGTGGACATAACCCATTCACACCCAGAAAAGTGTGTGTGTGTGTGTGTGTGTGTGTGTGTGTGTGTTACCTCTCATCTCCAGGCCTCTTCCACAGGATTCCCCGGCTCCCATCATGCCCTTTCGGATGGACTCGGGTACGAGTGTACACCCCTGCCACTTGTGTGTTATCCATCTGTGTGGAAAAAAATCAGGATCACTATACGCTTCAAAAACAAAATCCAAATCCTCCCTAATCTGGAGCCTAATCCATAATTCAATGGGCACAGGCAGAGGTACGCCCAGGCCGGGGCACCACAAGTTTTGGTACCAGAAACAGTCACCTGAGGATGCCATGCCACCAAAACCTACCCGCTGAGGACAGGAGAACCTGCAGTGACTCTGTTACCTGGACTGAATAACAGAGATACTCACTCATATTCTCTACAGTATTATACTGCATGTTTATTTACTATTATATTACCCTGTCATGTTAGAAAGCTCATTTTGTTGTGGACCTACTTTCTGGCAGAAGGTGTCAGTCCTAAAGCAAATACAGTATGAAATTCAGGGCATCTTTGATTTATTTTGTTTCTTTACTATGCTGCAAAAAAACGCTTATAAAAGCAATAGAACACGAGAGGGAGCGCGTTATCCCAAAATAACATCTTGACTGCGATGATCTACGGCACTCGCCTTAAATAGAATCAAACCAGAATTGCACCTGCAACCAAATGACAGCCGTGATGTTATCTGTGATGAAATATGAAAAGTGACATGACTTGGCTCTGAAAATGGTTCTGTCACTTTGTAAGATCTGACCCATATTCGAATCCAGGTCCAATGAAGTGCTGTTTCCAACTGACCCTTTCCAAAACTTCTGCCAAAACGTATTCAAAAAAGTTTCAATATTTAATTCCAATAATTAAACACAAAAGGGGATTTTCTGCTCTTGACTTTCATATCTGGCGACACACAACATGGCAGGGAATATAATATCTGCTTAAAGATTAAGACCTTATTTTGTACATAGTAGTGTATTTATCGTCACTGATGATGTCCTCGCTCAGTCTTTATCACGGCTCTGCGGTTATAACATTTGCACCTTGTCTTTTAAAATCATTTTAGCTCCAGCAGCTATTCGATTTAATTCTAAGTCCTTTATGAAGATCTAAATTAAAATCTGCCCACTTGTCCTGTGTCTCATGGCTCATTCTGGGCTCCATTTGTTCTCACAGAAACCAGCAGCGACTCTAGAACATGGCATCCTAAGCAGCTGGACC
>JAJAGP010004151.1:0-55659 GCA_025084515.1 Ancistrus triradiatus | reverse complement strand
AAACTCAACCATGGCCAAATTGTAGACCTGCTCCAGGCTAGGAAGAGTGAATCTACAATAGGCAAGCAGATTGGTGTGAATAAATCAACTGTGGGAGCAATTGTAAGAAAATGGAAGACATACAAGACCATTGATAATTTCCCTCGATCTGGGGCTCCACACAAGATCTCATCCTGTGGAGTCAAAATGATCATGAGAACAGTGAGCAAAAATCCCAGAACTACATGGAGGGACCTGATGAATGACCTGCAGAGAGCTGGGACCAAAGTAACAAAGGCTACCATCAGTAAGACACTACAAGAGTGGCTCAGATCCTGCAGTGCCAGGTGTGTCCCCCTGCTTAAACCAGTACATGTCCAGGCCTGTCTGAAGTTTGCGAGAGAGCATATGGATGATCTAGAAGAGGATTGGGAGAATATCATGTGGTCAGATGGAACCAAAAGAATACTCAACTCGTGTTTTGAAGAAAAAGAATGCTGAGTTGCATCCCAAGAACTCTATACCTACTGTGAAGCATGGGGGTGGAAACATCATGATTTGGGGCTGTGTTTTTGCTAAGGAGACAGGACGACTGATCCGTGTTAAGGGAAGAATGAAGGGGGTCATGTATCATGAGATTTTAAGTCAAAACCTCCTTCCAACAGTGAGAGCATTGAAGGTGAAACGTGGCTGGGTCTTCCAGCATGACAATGATCCCAAACACACCGCATGGGCAACAAAGGAGTGGCTCCATAAAAGAATTTCAAGGTCCTGGAGTGGCCTAGCCAGTCTCCAGACCTCAACCCCATAGAAAATTTGTGGAGAGAGTTGAAAGTCCGTGTTGCCCAGCGACACCCCCAAAACATCACTGTTCTAGAGGAGATCTGCATGGAGGAATGGGCCAAAATACCAGCTACAGTTTGTGCAAACCTGGTGAACCTTTGACCTCTGCCATTGCCAACAAAGGTTATGTTACAAAAGTATTGAGTTGAGCTTTTGTTATAGCCTAAATACTTATTTTCCACCATGACTTACAATTAAATTCTTTAAAAATCCTACAATGTGACTTCCTGGATTTTTTTTTTCTCATTTTGTCTCACATAGTTGAAGTGTACCTATGATGAAAATTACAGACCTCTCTCATCTTTCTAAGTAGGAGAACTTGCACAGTCACAATGGCTGACTAAATACTTTTTTGCCCCACTGTACATAATCACAGTGTCATTGTTTTTATCTTCTTAAACATTAGCAAAATAATAATTATTATACAAAAAGGCCAGGTCGAAATGCTGCAAACAAGTTTTGTAATTGAACATTAATGATGTTTTTGATTTTTCATTTTTATCAGAAAATGTGAGCAAAGCATAAAATCTGATACTGGACAGTAGTTTTTTTATGATAAACACTGAGAAATGGATCATTTTGACTCTAACAGATGATAACAGTTTTCAAAGGTGAAGAGTTCATGATCGGTAGATGTGGGTGGTGGTGTAATGGTCAGGTCAGGGGATCACCTGTGATGACAGGGCCTCGCATCCACAGTAATGCGTTTGGGCAGCAGGTGAGAGAAGTAGTGTGAAAACCTGCTGTCCTCAAACAACACCTCAACCTGTCTGTCCTGCACATGATTTCCAGCTGATACCAATTAAAGAGATAACAGTTTGGTTTATAAGGAGCACTGGAGTCCTCATGCCAGTGATCATATTTGAGAAAATTGCCAGATACAATGGCAGCACGTGCTCTCTTGAGAATGTTTTAACTTGTCTAAACCTTAAAGCGCATTGGTAGTCTAAACCCTTTGACTGACAAAGGCATATGTCTGCTCTGTGCTGCATTTCACCTCAGCCATCCAATCTTACCACAAACAGGGGTTTATATGTTCTTGTGTTATAGTTGAACAGTCATCATTTATCAGCACACAATATAAGCCTAGCACATACAGTCTTCTAAACATGACAAGGTCATTTTTCTTACAGAAAATTGCTTTATGGCATGAAATGTGATTTTGATCATAGGAAAATGAGAGAAGGATATACATGGTGGCTTTTGTCCAACCTCAACAATAAGAAAACCATTAGAATTTTTCTTGTCATTCGTTCTCTTATTTTTCTCTCATCTCTTTTTTCACCTGGCAATCTTGCTTTCAGCCATTCATGCAGATAAACACCCCTGCACACATTTCTAATACTGATACCATATTGTATAAGACATAGCTGTTTTGAGTTGCTTTATTTTATTCACAATTGATTCCGATTTTCTAAATTAAATTGTATTTTTAACAAATTAAAATATTGTGATTGTTACTTGTGGATTTAAAGTGTGTAATTATGGTTTTAAGAGATGAGAGGAATTAAGAAGTTATCACTGTTTTGTAGATTGAACAGCAGCTATTTGTATATAATTGTTAGAACTTATAAAATTACTAGAGATTTTCTCTTGTGTGTACAAGGCCAACAATACCCAGCTGATTTGTATATTCTTGTCACAGAACAATGCTTTTGCAATATACACTCATTTATAAGGGACCAAGATTGTATGTGTATGCTCAGTTGGATTTGCTTTATCAAAGGAATCACAACAGGATTATCAGTCACCAGAATGAGGCTGTCAAATTATTCATAAAACTGGTTACAGTTAGTAACTTCATACCTACGGTGGTTCTTGAAAGTTTGTGAACCCTTTAGAATTTTCTGTCCTAAAACTACGTAAAGAAAACCCAATTAAACAAATGAAACAAAAATATTACACATCGTCATTTATTATTGAGAAAACTTATCCAATATTATACATCTGTTGAGTGGAAGTGTGTGAATGTCTAGTAGTAGCAGTTCATTTGAAGGTGAAATTAGAATCAAGTGTTTTCGATCAATGGTGTGGCAATCAGGAGTGAGTGAGCACATAGTTGAACAGGGATCAAAGTCTGGTCTTCACAACGCAGGTTTGTGGGAGTGTATCTGGGCACAAACAAGGGTTTTTGAGGACCTCAGAAAAAGAGTTGTTGATGCTCATCAGGGTAGAAGAGGTTATTAAACAATCTCTAAAGAGTTTGGACCCTGCCAATCCAAACAGATGGACTGTGTACAAATGGAAAGGAAACTCAAGACCATTCCCTCCTCAGGAATAGTTGATCACCAAAGATCATTCCATAAGTATGGCGTGTAATAACTTGCAAGGTCACAAAGTAACTTGGGCAAACATCTAAGCAACTAAAGTCCTCCTTTACATTGGCTAATGTTAATGGTCTTGAGTTCACTATCAGGAGAACACTAAACAACAGTGGTAAACCTGGCAATGCTGCTCGCCAAAAGGAATATTCCTGCCAAACTTGTGGTACATGGGGCCAGAGAAGTTTGCTCCTATTGCTGGAATTAGGGGGTATGAATTATACCAGAAATTTATAAAGCAAAATGTCGGGACATCTGTCTGTAAACTGAATATCAAGACAATGTGGGTCAGGCAGCAGCAACCCGAAAATCCCAGTTCACTGTACCAAAGAATATTTAAAGAAGAATAAAGTTAAGTCCTGATCATAATCCAACAGAAATGTTGTGGACATAGTTCATGTAAGGAAACCCACTAACATCCCAGAGTGAAAGCTGTTCTGTATGGAGGAATGGGCTACTATTCCTTTAAGCCAATGTGTAGGACATCATTTTCCTCAATAAATAAATGAACAAGTATAATATTTTGTCTCATCTGTCTCAGTTGGGTTCTCTTTATCTACTTTCAAGACTTAAAAACCATTTTTAATGAAATATAGACAATTCTAAAGGTTCACAAACGTTTGAGCAACACTGTATAATGTGCATCTATGTAGTGTAATAATAGTAAGTGTAGCAAAAAGATTCATGTGAATTGGCCTACACATTGTCATTTGTAATGTGCACATAAAAACAGTGTATAATAAAAAAAAGCATTAGAAATGCTGAATTCAAACACTTAGAGCTGATCAATTGACAACTGTGATGATTAGTAATGATGAACAAACTGATTTGTCTCAATTTTCTGTAAAGGATAGATTAACACACATAAATGAATGCTGTAGATGGAGGTGCTAAATTTCCTTTGTATTACATTTTTATGACATAAAGCATTCTATTCTACAAAACAATCAATTGTTCTACTCATGCAGGATTTCATTCATTGCAATTTCAAGGTCTGGGCTTGTAGTTTCTTCTATTGAACTTTCTTGGGAATTAATTTCGGTGTGCCTTTGAGACTGTTTTAAAATAATGTGAGCCTCATGAAAGAGTACAATCACAGCATTATTTTACAAAGCAAAATCATTCACCTGACTTCGAACCACATCCCAATCAAAGGTGGAACAAACAGGAAAAAAAGAACAAGGAAAATTAGTCTGTTCACACCGATCATTCTTTTGTTACTTTAGGTCAGGGAATAAAGAGCAACTTCCTGGCCTCTATTTAGGAGTGACTGACCAGCTGCTAAAAGTAACAAGTAAAATCCACCCGAAGGGAAGTGTCTTTATGCTGCATCTCCGGATGCTCCACAATGTCCAGCAGCTCAATGGGATCCAAGGAGAAGCAGGTGCACTGTTCACCCCCTAAAATGGAGTCAGAGTCCAATACTAATGTAATGTCTGTTAATATAAAGTTGTCTATTTTTTGTTTGCTTTCTTTAAATAGCACGTTTCTCATCTCTGGGGATGATTTACGAATACAAATAAAAAAAACCTATGAGACAGTAGACAGTAAAAATAGCAGCAGATAGTAAAAATAGAAGAACAGTGTTGTGTAAAGAGAATAGTCATCAACTGAGACTTGAATTAAGGATACTTAGAGCAGTGGATTCCACACACTGTTAAGCGGTCTGCTGCCTTAAGACCTGAAGGTGCATGGTGTAATGTATGTACGGAGGCAGAGGCAGTAAAAATTTACTTGCCAAAAGCAGTTGTTGGAATCGAATGAGACTTTATACAGTGATGCTTGAAAGTTTATGAACCCTTTAGAATTTTCTATATTTCTACATAAATACAATGGGGCAAAAAAGTATTTAGTCAGCCACTTTTTGTGCAAGTTCTCCTACTTAGAAAGATGAGAGGGGTCTGTAATTTTCATCATAGGTACACTTCAACTATGAGAGACAAAATGAAAAAAAAAAATCCAGGAAATCACATTGTAGGATTTTTAAAGAATTTAATTGTAAATGATGGTGGAAAATAAGTATTTGGTCAAAAACACAAGTTCAACTCAATACTTTGTAACATAACCTTTGTTGGCAATGACAGAGGTCAAATGTTTCCTGCAAGTCTTCACCAGGTTTGCACACACTGTAGCTGGTATTTTGGCCCATTCCTCCATGCAGATCTCCTCTAGACCAGTGATGTTTTGGGGGTGTCGCTGGGCAACACGGACTTTCAACTCCCTCCACAAATTTATATGGGGTTGAGGTCTGGAGATTGGCTAGGCAACTTCAATACCTTGAAATGCTTTTTTACGGAGCCATTCCTTTGTTCCCTGAGAGGTGTGTTTGGGATCATTGTCATGCTGGCAGACGTTCCATCTTCAATGCTCTCACTGTTGGAAGGAGGTTTTGGCTTAAAATCTCACGATACATGACTGTATTAATTTTTCCCTTAACACGTATCAGTCGTCCTGTCCCCTTTGCAGAAAAACAGCCCCAAAGCATGATGTTTCCACCCCCATGCTTCACAATAGGTATGGTGTTCTTGGGATTCAACTCAGCATTATTCTTCCTCCAAACACGACAAGTTGAGTTTTTACAAGTTCTATTTTGGTTTCATCTGACCACATGATATTCTCTCAAACCTCTTCTAGATCATTCATATGCTCTCTGGCAAACTTCAGACAGGCCTGGACATGTACTGGCGCTTCAGGATCTGAGTCCCTCTCAGCGTAGTGTGTTACTGATGGTAGCCTTTGCTACTTTGGTCCCAGCTCTCTGCAGGTCATTCATCAGGTCCCTCCGTTTAGTTCTGGGATTTTTGCTCACTGTTCATTTTGACCCCATGGGATGAGATCTTGCGTGGGGCCCCAGATCGAGAGAGATTATCAATGGTCTTGTATGTCTTCCATTTTCTTACAATTGCTCCCACAGTTGATTTATTTATACCAACATGCTTGCCTATTGTAGATTCACTCTTCCCAGCCTGCTGCAGGTCTACAATTTTCTTCCTGGTATCCTTCAAAAGCTCTTTGGTTTTGGCCATGGTTGAGTTTGGAGTCTGGCTTTTTGAGGCTGTGGACAGGTGTCTTTTTTACAGATAATGAGGTCAAACAGGTGCCATTAATACGTTTAATGAGTGGAGGACAGAAGAGCTTCTTAAAGAAGAAGTTACAGGTTTGTGAGAGTCAGAAACCTTGCTTGTTTGTGGGTGACCAAATACTTATTTTCCACCATAATTTACAATTAAATTCTTTAAAAATCCTACAATGTGATTTCCTGGATTTTTTTTCTCATTTTGTCTTTCATAGTTGAAGTGTACCTATGATGAAAATTACAAACCTCTCTCATCTTTCTAAGTAGGAGAACTTGCACAATTAGCAGCTGACAAAATACTTTTTTGCCCCACTGTATGACCTAAAACATCATCAGATTTTCACACAAGTCCTAAAAGTAGATAGAGAACCCAGTTAAACAAATGAGACAAAAATATTATACTTGGTCATTTATTTATTGATTAAAATGATCCAATATTACATATTAGTGAGTGGCAACCTCTAGGATTAGCAGTTAATTTGAAGGTGAAATTAGAGTCAGGTGTTTTCAATCAATGGGATGACAATCAGCTGTGAGTGGGCACCCTGTATTATTTAAAGAACAGTGATCTATCAAAGTCTGCTTTTCACAAGACGTTTGTGGAAGTGTGTCATAGCACGAACAAAGGAGATTTCTGAGGACCTCAGAAAAAAAAGTTGTTGATGCTCATCAGGCTGGAAAAGGTTACAAAACCATCTCTAAAGAGTTTGGACTCCACCAACCCACAGTCAGAGAGATTGTGTACAAATGGATGAAATTCAAGACCATTGTTACCCTCCCCAGGAGTGGTCGACCAACAAACATCACTCCAAGAGCAAGGCGTGTAATAGTTGGTCGAGGTCACAAAGGACCCCAGGGTAACTTCTAAGCAACTGACGGCCTCTCTCACATTAGCTAATGTTAATGTTCATGAGTCCACCATCAGAAGAACACTGAACAACAATGGTGTGCATGGCAGGGTTGCAAGGGCAAAGTCACTGCTCTCCAAAAGACAAAAAAAAAATGACAGAGTGTAATATTTTTGAGTCATTGGGTTCTCTTTATCTACTTTTAGGACTTGTGTGAAAATCTGATGATGTTTTAGGTCATATGCAGAAATATTGAAAATGCTAAAGGGTTCACAACCTTTCAAGCACCACTGTATATGTGAATGTAATGATGATATGTGATTACAGTATTAATTTAAGGATACATTTACTGGGGAAAACTTTGCAATTGAAAGGAGGCTCTAGTACTTTGTTGTGCCACCTCTAGCCTGGATATATGGTGAGATACAGTTGGGCATTGGAGGCAAACAGGTTTTGTGTGGTATACTGTGGCACATTTGCCACAGATGCTGCAGCTGGGCCTGTAGATCCTCATCCATCACACCAGAAGTTGGGGTAGTGTGTCACTCCACAGCAAAGACAGGATTTATGCGCTTACCACAAGGCCTCCATACTTTAACCTGACCATTGTATGATCCCAAACAAAACCGGGATATGTTGCTAAAGACAACCATCCTGCTTCACTCAGTCCATAGAGGCATCCACTCTTAAAGTCTGCCAACTGGGCAAAATGTCTTTGAGTGTCTATTAGTCAACAAGCTCTCACCAAGAAGTACACTACCCAAAAGTAAATGCATGCAGAGGTTTGCAGCAATCCAACATTTGTATCTGGGTGCTTTATTGTTTTTTGGTGCTTTATTGTCCCTTGCCCTAAGCGTGACAGTAAGTCAGACCGTGTAAAGGACGTAGCAAGAGTGTTTCCAGTGTGTAGCATGTGGTCAGAGTCCTCAGAGGATGAGTATCCAGAGGACTACCTAAAGTCGGAATACCAGTGGAAATTCCTGTCCTGCCGTTATCCTCCAAAATCCGGACAGTGGACTCTCCCGTGCAGCCAGGAGATGCCGCCGGAAGCGGAGGACCACGCCCGCTGATTCAGCACCTGAGCCTGCGCTCGCTAGCTCAGCGACTGAGCCCACGTTCGCTAGCTCGATACCAGAGCCCTCGCTCGCTAGCTCGAAGCCTGAGCCCGCGACCACTATCGCCACACCTGCATCTCCATACACTACCCACCAGCCCCGGTCACAGCTAGCCAGCCATGTGCTGGATCCTCCTCTCGCCAGCTGTTCGGGAATCCCCCGGGTCAAGCAGGATTCAGCACTCTTCAACCCCACCCGCATGCCCGCACCCCCATGTTCGCTCCTGACCCCAGCTCACCTGGCCATGGCTCAGATCAAGCAGGTACTTCAAGGGGTCTTGGGATCCGTACAGACTGCCAGAGAAGCGGTGGGGTTTGCGGTGCAAATTGCGGAGACGCTTGGGCAGGAGAGACTTATTGTAGACTTGCGGGCTGTGCTGAGAGCTGTGGACTCGGCAGTGACGCAGGGACTCGCGATCGCTGGATCGTGGGTCATCTCACCATCTGCACTTCCAGAGGCCCTTCCAGAGGCCGTCCGCTCCAGTGAGGCCCTTCCAGAGGCCGTCCGCTCCAGAGCGTGCCTGCCTCGTCCCTGAGCTGGAGTCGTCCCTCTCTCTGCAGTTACCAGGACTTTCTGGCCTGGGACTAATGGCCCCATTTATTATGGGCATACGGGGCTCCTTAGGACTTCTAACGGGAGCTCAAACCCATGGACAAGAACTGTTCCGGTGTGGCCTGTTAGGCCTTTTTTCTTCCCCGTGTTGTCCCCTGTTATCCTGAGTCTCCTGTCCTTGCCTCCTCTGTTCTGGCCCCCTGCTTTGTTTTCGTCTGTGTTTTGCTCTGCTCCCTTGGGTTAGTCTGGGTCTGTCTGGTTTTCTTGCTTTTCTGTTCCTGTCCTTTGTGATTCGGAGACGTGCCTTTAGAGGGGGGTCATGCAACGATGATACAAGCCTTCTGCTTGCATCCATCTTGTTTAGGTCCCCCTGCTTTCTGCTTCCTACCCAGCAGGTGGGGCTGTAGCCACCTGCTGGTCTGTTCCCTATATATACACCCCACTTCCTGTGCACTTCCGTTGTCTGGTTGTCCTTGGCTCCTGTTCCTATCTCCTCTGTGCTGGTTTGTCCATTCTACTTGGTCTTGCCTCTTTGTATCTTAGTCTCTCTTCCTTTGAGTTCTTAAGCATTGGTCAGTTGTTCTAGGTTTAGCTGTTTTTGGTGTTTAGCTTTGTTAGTGTGTGTTAGTATTGTTTGTATTAGCTTTAGCCGTGTTAGCTTGTTAAGTGTGGTAGATGTTTGTTGTATTAGTTATCATTCTTAGTTTATGTTTGTGTGGTTTGTTTGTAATCTTCACAATGTTCACTGTAAATAAACCTTCTGCACTTGCACGTACGTCCGCCTCCCGTGTCCTCCTTTGCCCTGAGCATGACACCTGCAGTGTGTATAAGTTCTGGATGTTGCAGCTATCCATGTTTGAGAAAACTGTCTTAAATATGCATTACATTAATATGTACATATGTAATATTTTGTGCATCTAGATGGAGTTACACAGTAGAGTAATTTCCCTCAGCAGTGATAAATAGTCATGTCTGACAGCCACTCACTAGACTAAACCCATCATGCAAACACACATCTTCCCTTTCCAAATTATTTTGTCCTCTTTCTCTAAACTTTGATTTGTCCTTTTTGCAGAAAGGAATTTGTCATGAAGAAAAGCATGACAAATGAGTCTCATTTGTGAAAAGGCATAAAATTAGTTGAAAAGTAACATTTTATAGTCTAATAAATACATAAAGAGATTATGCTGATAATGAAAGCTTTCACAGTAAACAGGTTAGTTACAAAGAGGAGTGTTTCAGTTAGGATATTGCTACAAATATAATGAATTAATCAATTTCCCTTTGTCACAGTCTATGTGCCATTTGCTTATACTGCTTTTAGCAATACAGTGTTTGCTTGCCACATTTGTATTCTTCCCCTGGATCTCCAAAAAGTAAAATAAACTTCGTGTTTCAGTCTTGCACAGTTTTAGACATATATGTGTGTTAACCCAGCACTGAGGGTCTGTGTGTGTGTGTGTGTGTGTGTGTGTGTGTGTGTGTGTGTGTGTGTGTGTGTGTGTGTGTGTGTAGTCTACAGTAAACCAAACCAAAATGCCCCTTGTGTAAGATAAAGTGCAAACAAATATGCAGTTATATTTGTTTATATATATTATGTGGTATGCAGATATAATTCTAGCAAATACCAGATATGCTAAATATTTTTTGTACAATCATACAAAAAAAATCACATTGTGTTGCCGATTACTTTTGAACAATTGTGCTGAATTTGCAATACCTTCAGTTGGAATTAAATGTCTGAGACGACTTTTTCGGTTTTCTGTAATTTAATACAATGTTGTTGTTTTTTTAAATCATATAATAGCATAACAAGTGGAATTATGAATCTTTGAAAGAAAATCTGTTGTAACATTTTAGAATTTATTAGTACTGTATTTGGTATTTTATCCTTTTTCTTGATTAACAGCATACACTTTCAACTGGCATGAACTCCACAAGTTTGTGTAATATTTGATGATCCATGTGATCCAAGCATAGTTTCTCAATATTCCAAAGAGCATCTAGTGATGTTACTGAATGCTTTGCTGTTTTCAAGCTCCATCCCCCAAATACTCAGTGGTGTTTACTTCAGCTCACTTCGCAGGAAAATCCATGACTTTTTATGTTTTCCACGAAATTTTATGCTGATTATCTGATTTGTAATGAAAAACATTGCACTGTATTATATTCTAAAAAAATGCAAAATAGAAACATTTTCAGTAGTGGTCTTGGAGTTGTGGTGCCCAGTGTATCTGAAAACATTCATATATTTAGTCATTACACAAATGAATAAGTCTGTATCGAGAAAGAGAGCGTGCGAGAGAGAAAGGCACAAAGATTATCCTGTTATCCTATGATTGCTGAGGTGAGATTGTTCACTGACAATAGCAGGTAGGACCATTAGACATAAATTTGCACCATGCTTGTTGAACAAATAGCTTAGCCTCTTCCATAGTAATACAACCAAGAGCAAAAACACAGTTTACAAAGGACAGCAACATGTTACATTTGAGCCTGATAATGACAAAATGCTATGGCTATTGTCTACTACCTTTAAGACCAAATGCACAGGGAACGGGCAAATACAAAAGAGACCGACTATATTGTTTATATTCAGCAGTTTACATTGTATTTATGGAGAACATCCATTTGCTTAACTGGAAACATATTCATTACAGAACTGCTTAGGAGAGTTGAATGCAGTCACACAAACTGTATGTGTAATAATAACTTTTTTCTTTAAAAAACACAAATTATATTGTTTTGCAATCTAAAAAGTCAAATGTTTGATTAATGTCTCACATTTACAACATTTTGATACATTGTTTATTAAGTTTGTTATTAACCAAAATTACCGAAAGCAACAAGTTAAATATTGGTTCAGGGTTGTCAAGTACAACCCCCAATCAGAAAATGTTGGGACAGTATATGACACACACACACACACACACACACACACACACAAATAAGTAAATAAATAAATAAATAAATAAATAAATAAATAATTAAAAATAAAAGTACAGTGTTTCTTTTACTTACTATGACTTTTATTCTGTCACTGAACTACTGATTCATCAGACCACAATACATGTCTCCACCGTGTGATGGTCCATCCCAGGTGTTTCAGAGTCCAGAGAGGTTGATGACACTTCTGGACAAGGTTAATATAAGGCTACTTTTTTGCACAGTAAAGGTTTAAATGGCATTGGTGAATGTAACTCAAGACAAGGGCTTATGACGGTCCCATCTGAGGGATCAGAGATCACACCTCTTCAGTTTAGGCTTGTGCCCTTGCCCTATCCACTGAAACTCCTCCAGATTCCATGAGTCATTGAAAGATATTATGCACTGTAGAGGGAGAAATACTTAAATTCCTTACAATCTTCTTTGAGGAATATTGTTTTTATACATTTCAATCATTTTGTCACGTGTTTGTTGTCAAATTGGAGAGCTTCTGACCATCTTTGCCTCTCAGAGACTCAGCCTTTTGTAGCAAGACATGATTATAATCAACTGTTGACATTACAATTTTGAAATCACATCATGTTCTGTTTTTTTTCCCCTCATTACTAGCCCGTCCTAACTTTTATTCGTGTTGCAGGTTGAAGTGCAGGAATTGATGCATATTAACAAATAAAATGAAGCTGACCAGACAAAACATGAAATATCTTGGGTTCACATGTAAGTAAATGTAATTAACACTGCGTATTCCCCACACTGTCCTATCTTTTTCTGATTTGGGGTTGTAATAACTATACGAATTAGGCCTACTTTTTGTGAGTTGAATCTCATACGATTTCTTTTTATTCTGCATATCGTGTGTAAACTAGCACAAGTACTTGAGGCTCTGACTGAATATTTTCTCTAGTAAGCAAAAAAGAGCAATACTTCCTGTACTGGTGACAGACAGAGGTCAATGTCAGTCTCCCAGCACCACTGAACAGGGTTAACACAGCACAAAAGGCTACTTAATGGTCAATGCTTATTTCTCACAGACAAGACGATTAGTGTTAGCATGCAGGAAAAATCAATCAGGAAAGGTCAGAGTACTATATTTCTCATGCACAGCAGATGAAACAACCTCCTTATAGAGAAACTGTAGTGAGATACATATCAATCACAGTAAAAGCAGAAATTTTGATCACTGTCAGAATCAGGATCGAGAGGAAAGACTTCTTCCTCTCGATCCTCCTTCCACTGATGGTTGGGGAAAGCCATATCTTAATGTAAGGACATTTTTAAAGCTGGAATAGTTGATCAAATTCATTTAGATGGTGAGTAAAAAAGTGCCAGGAAATGAGGCTAGTGAGGAAAGAACGTGTTCCATTTTATCCAAGCATATAAAAGATGAGCCATCATCAACACTAATATCTGTTACTAGCCGTGTCAGCCCTAGCATATTTTTGCTCTACCGTATGAATGCCACCTGATAGAGATGCTGTGATGTTTTTGGATCAGTTTTTGCCCTAAGATATTATATTATGTACAAGATTTGTAACAGAGAAATAAAATGGCACCCCTACAGTGGGTGGCACCCTAGGCAACTGCATTTGTTACAGCTCTTGTCACTAGGCTCGACTCAAATATTAAAGCTAGAGCAATGGAAATCCCACACGAAGTCAGAGGAGTGCAATGCTAGACTGTCATAAAGACTGGGTCACAGAGTTGATGCTTCAGCTGAGCTAGAATGAGGTCAGCTGATATGGGATTTGAATAGGATAGAGAAGCTGTGCTATGTAGCCTGCTGTATCTCTCTCTGAATGAGGAGGAGCTGTAAAGGAATATCATCCACAGTTTAACAGATTTTTCCCCCAGTCATTTTCAGTTATTGGTGTAGTAATCAAGACAAAGAAAAAAGGTACAGTACAGGCACGTCTTACAGTCTTACAAAGAGTGCTAATTTAGTTTTAAATATACACTACATTTATTTTAATGTGAAAATGCATCTGAACAGTATTGAATCTCAGTTTGAACCCCTTTAAAACAGTATTGTTAGTATCCTTTCCTGAGTCTAGTTGCCCGAGGGAACGGAACGGAAAACTAACACAAGTGTGATGCAGTAAGCATCTCATTTAAAGGTCATAGGGTGCTGGTGTAACATTTTCAATGTGAGAAGACAGCAGTGTTTTTGACCTCGCAACATTTGCTCTCCAAAACACGGAGATGGTTCACAAAGAATCAATAGGCGGTGTTATGCAAACTGTAAATGCACACAGACCGAGAGAGAAATGCTTGTATGCACACAGCTCTATTCCATCTCCTGTAGTAAGAAGGTAGATTGGATCCTTATAATGGAAGTAAACTGCAGGAGAAAGGATTGACATCAGATCCCAGGGCCCCAGGGTAGAGCAGGCTAACTGCTGCACAGTCTTGTTAGTCACACGTAATGTACTCAACGAGCCAAACAGAGCATGATGACATGGGCTAGATATCACTGGCAGTCCCAGCTAGAGCTGAGCTCTGCTAATGCGACTGGTGCAGAGGAGGCCAGTGAAGAACTCAGACATGAAGAATTTAAGTAATTAGATTTTTATTTGCTTCACGGCTGACACAGCAGGCATAGCACCACTGTTTAGCTAGAGAGTCTTTTGTATGTTGTATAGTCATTTTTGGAAACCCTGTTGTTGCAATAGGAAAAAAGAAGAACATGACTTTTCTTAAATTCACAAATAGCTAATTGATTTCATTTAGCTCTAATCCAAGTAAAAGAGCAGTTAGAGATCTACAGAGGTTTGATTTGGTGGCTTGTATGTGGAATAACATTAAATAGCATCAGCACAGATGTGTGCAGGCTATGTATTTGCAGGAGTCTATGTATGTATATATGCACTCTATATAAACATATGCTTTTACACCCCAAAAAACTTACATCTAAAACATGAGTGTTAGTAGGAAGTTTGCCCTTACCTTTGCTGTTACAACAGTCTTTGTTCTTATAAGGGCTTTCCACCAGATTTTGGAAAATGACTGTGAGGTCGCCTTCTGATGAACAATAAGCCCTGGCTCACATTTGGCATTCCAGTGTCTGGAAGGCATCTGATGGATTTGAGAGCAAGGTTCCGTGCAAGCCAGACAAGTTTTCAGTCAAATTTGGCAAACCAATTCTGTATGGATTTTGTTTAAGGACAGCAGGGCAGTAAGTTGACTTGTTGGAAGCGGAAACCTATAAATGTATCCAATTAAGCTATTCAGTACAACTCATTCTACTGAATTCTATGGAAAATTCAGAAATGTATGCATCATATCATGACTGCGTTACAAGTGAGTGTTGCTGAAATGGCTGAGCTCAATACTTACAGTTGTATGAAAAAGTTTGGGCACCCCTGATAATTTTCATGATTTTAGTTTATAAATCATTGGTTGTTCAGATCAGCAACTTGAGTTAAATATATCATATAGCAGATGAACACAGTGATATTTGAGAAGTGAAATGAAGTTTTGGATTTACAGAAAGTGTGCAGTAATTATCAAACAAAATGAGGCGGGTGCATAATTTGGGCACCCCAACGAAAACTGAACATCAATATTGTATATCCTCCTTTTGTAGAAAATAACAAGCCGCTAAACGCTTCACTACACCTTCCAGTCTGGATTCGGTTGAAGTTGCTTTGGACATTCTTCTTTAGAAACATCTCCAGTTCAGTCAGGTTTGATGGTTTCCGAGCATGGACAGCTCACATTTGTCTAGGGACTGAGATGGCCATTCCAGAATGTTGTACTGGTTCCTCTGCATGAATGCCTTAGTAGATTTTGAGCAGGGTTTTGGGTCGTTGGCCTCGGTGCAACTTTGTCACTGATTCTTGAACATTGTTCTCAAGAATCTGGAGATATTAACTGGAATATGCGATCCTCAACTTTAACAAGATTCCTAGTACCTGCACTGGCCACACAGTCCCGCAGCCTGATGGAACCGCTACCAAATTTTACTGTGGGTAGCAAATGTTTGTCTTGGGATGTGTGCCGCTCCTTGTTATGTCCAAATAACTCAATTTTAGTTTCATCAGTACACAGCACTTTATTCCAAAATGAAGCTGGATTGTCCAAATGTGCTGTAGCACACCTCAAGTGACTGTGGCGTGTCTGCAGAAAAGGCTTCTTCTGCATTACTCTCCCATACAGCCTCTCCTTGTGCAAAGTGTGCTGTATAGTTGAACGATGATTAGTGACACCATCTGCAGCAAGATGAGGTTGTAGGTCTTTGAAGGTGGTCTGTGGCTTGACTATGACTGTTCTCACCATCCTTCGCCTCTGCCTATCTGAGATTCTTCTTGGTCTGCCACTTCGGGAGTTCCTTAACTAGAACTGTGTCTGTGGTCTTCCATTGCGTCACTATGTTCCTCACAGTGGAAACTGACAGCTGAAATCTCTGAGAGAGCTTTTCCCTTTCCCTGAACCATGATGTTGAACAACCTTGTTTTCAGGCCATTTTGAAGGCGTTGTTTTGAGGCTCCCATGTTGCCACTCTTCAGAGAAGAATGCAAAGAGGAAAAAACTTCAATTGGCCACCTTAACCCTTTCTCATAGTTGGGATTCAACTTGTGTAATGTAGAATCAAGGGTCAATGAGCTTACAAAACAATTTTTGTGTTCCAATAATTAGTGCGAAAGGTATTCAAATGAACAAGGGTGCCCAAATTTTGCACCGCCTAATTTTGTTTGAATATTACTGTACACTTTCTGTAAAACCTATAAACTTAATTTCACTTCTCAAATATCACGGTGTTCATCTGCTATATGATATATTTACCTGAAATTGCTGAGCTGGACAACCAATGATTTATAAAGAAAAATCATGAAAATTATCAGGGGTGTCCACAAACTTTTGTCTATATAGTGCAAGTATGTACCAAACCTGAAGCATATAACAAGCACTGTATAATATTGAAAACAATTTTCCTCAACTGGTCTGCTTTGGAGAGGGAGTTTGCTATAGCTTGCCTGCAAACACTTGGCATCAGTAGCCACAGCAACTGGGTAAACATACATTATAACACATTAGCATCTCCCGAAATAGTTGTTCACCATAATTAAAACATTTCTCTGAACCAATCAGGATGATGTTTCCAACCTCCTATAATGAGTTCCAGAAAGCAGTTTGTTAGAGATTTTTTATCTGTTCCAAGGCTGAGCAGTACTGTAAAAAAATGCAAAAGGAGCCATCTTCATTGAGACATATTAATGAGCTATTCTTCTTGTGTAATTGCTTTAATTCCTTTAATTAAAAGCATTGTACCATCTTTAATTCACTCTGCGTATTACATAAAGGGACCTGTTCAAGAATGCTAAGTAATGCAGCTGAGGGAACCATCAATTCAAAGACAACCTAAAGACAGAAAATTGAACCAATAAAGCAAGGGTCAGTGCAAGAGAAATATAGCATAACATAGATGGAAAGTCCATGCATGCCTTAAGATAAAGACTGAAGCAAAAAGAGAAAATCTTTGGCTCCCTCTAGCCATGGCAAGCAGCTGTGCTGCTGTCAGCCTGAGGTGCAGCTGGAAAGAGAAACGCGAAAAGATGAATTACATCCCTCAGGAACAAGAGCCAAAACACTGAAACACGGTCGAGCTGCAGTTCATCTCCAGAGGCTTTATGCAGTCTGTGTGAATGTGAGAAGCACACTGATTAACTGAAATGTAACGTTAGCAAAAAAGCATATAACCATATGACTATTAAAGAACACTTCAAGTGTCTTATGAATTGTGACACATTGTTAATTAAATGATATAAGCTACATTCCTACATTAAATGTTATGTTTAGGATTTGCAGTAGGTCTATTATAATGTATCATACTTAAATGCATTCCCTGCAAATGTAATTTTCCTTTCATTGAGAAAAACAACAGACTCTGCAACTTGACCTGGGTGCCCAAGACTTTGCATGAGACTATGAGTATTGACCAATAAATCTAATTATGAAATAGTGACATTTTCACAGTAACCTAAGCGAGATTCTGCTACCATTTTATGCAGAACATCACAGGCACAATAACGGTGTGAAAAAAATATGTTGTGATCACATTATTATATACAATCACAGTATAAAATATAGAAAATAACATACCTTTATAAGAGTCCCGGCCTGACTGGTGAGCATGAGATTGCATGTTTACCCTGTGTCTGAATGTGTTTCTCCCACATTCCTAAGACACTCATCAGGTTATTTGGCATCTCTAAAATGTACCAGTTTGAGTGAGTGAGTGTTTGCATGGGTCCTGCGATGTCCCGTCCAGGGTTGGAGCTATCCTCAAAGACCACTTTATTAGGTACATCCATTGCTTCTACAATGTCCATTTTATCAGTTCCACCACTTACCATATATAGAGATGCATCATAACAGCCATGGGCCAGCCCCTGTAGTGAAAATCATACTTTCTTGTACTTCTGTTAATAGACTGCCATTATTCAAAATATCATCAGAGCTGCCATGCAGGCATGTAGACAAAAGCCATTCTAATGAGCAGTTTTGATTGGTTAGCACTCAAAAGTCCTATAGCAACCAAGAGAATGAGAGTAGCATTTTGAACTGATTGATGTTTTTGATTTGACTTTATTCATTAAATAAATATTGATATAACATTTTACATACACCTGTTAGTTACACCTTCGCTGAAAAGTTAGAAGAGCCTGACTGCACACCACTGCTAAAAACAGAACCTTTAATAGTGTAATATTTAAGTGTGCATTAGCCCACAGTATCGTTACTGCATGACCTTCAGCCAATCACGGAAATGCCGCGTCCAACACGATAAACCGTAATCACAACAACCGGGAAAGTTTAAGTAATGAGTGCAAATGGAGAACCCATCAAAAAAGCAGGGGCTGAAACGGCGCGATAAGAAAGAAGACACTTCAATAAGATGCAGAGAAATGCATGAAGCTGTACAACTTGTTTGAGGAACAGAATGGCCGGAGTACAGAAATTTTTAAAGTTACGTTCAGAGTGCGAAGTCTGTACTTCCTTAATTAGCTTGCTAAATTATCCAGGACGTTCAGTCTGACGCTTGAGAAGAGACTATTGGCTATGTTCAAATAACATGTATACCCTACTTTAAGCACTACTTCTTAGATAACAAACATGTCAATGAACAGCCATTGGATGTTAAATAAGGAGTTATCTAAACTATTTCTGAATATGAGTAAATACAAATGAATGATTGGGTGGGTGGTACTGCCATTTCATGTCCAATATAGTACACTATGTAGGTGTGGGAAGTAATTTGAGACGGTGCCATTAGTCTCCCTAGGAAAAAATGTACACTGAAATTTGACAGTAGAACCATGAAGTGGCCAAGTTACCATCAAAAATTCATAGTAGAAGTGTGAACTTCATGGTCAAACTGTGAAAGTTCACATTAAAACTGTCAAGCAATTCTCAGTTTTGCTATGAAAATTCACAGTACATTTTTTCCTGGGGATCTGCTCCACTGAAAAAGTCAACTCTGTCATGACATCTGTTTATAAAATTTTCATTTCAGTTTCATTTATGAGATTAAACTTTAATACTGAGCCTGTGAATAAAACTACTTAATGTTGTTCAGAATCATACATCCACAGTAACTGACAGTTTTCTTATTCGACAAATGTGAAAGCTCACGTTTTACTTCTAGCCGTGTCTAGAGGTTTACTGAGACACGATGGGGAAAACCCAGTAGAACCATGTAAGAAAATACATCTTTATTTAATGTTGTAGAATATTAATTGTGGATAAATATTAATAGATGGATATAACTTTATCGATCCCAAGGGAAAGTGAAGAAAAGATACTTTGCTTTTAATATGGTGACTGGTAATTCTGATAACTTCAGCGGTAGGATAGACAGAAATCAATAGAAAAACATATTTTTTACATGTATTAGCGTCTAACATATTTCTGATGTCTTACTCAGGTTCAGTCAAATAAAACACCATTACAGCTTTAAGAGAATGAGAACAATGAGAAGGGGGACACTTCAGGGGTGTCAGCTCTCACAGTCAGGGAGAGTACACTGGAAATTGTGACAGAAGCCAGTCAGACACAGATACACTGATGGGATTGCAGTGAGAAGTGGCTCAGAAAACTACTCCTGTAGTACAGTACATGTATGATCATTTATTTACTTGTGTACTACTTATTCTAGAATGGAGTCATTATAACATGAAACATGCATATGGGGGAGCTGGGCGTTTTCACTTGCTGTGATTGTAATGTGCTGGTCTCGAAAATAATCCATGGCTTAATGTAGTCCTCCATCCGGCCCTATCCTATATTATGGCATTGATTTAACTTATTTAATACATTTGTGTAACCTAATATAGCCAACATTCATGCTCTGGCACAGTACAAGGCAACCAGACATAGTGTGAGTACACCCTTATATGTGTACCATAAGCTCATCAGATAATATAGCAGATCTAAGTATCAAATCTCAGGAGCTCACCAGATGTTTGCACATGTTTGTTTGTATGGTGCCATGTGTGCCTGGGAACACCCAGCCAGCACTAACTTCCCTCCCTCCCTCTCTTTCTCTCTTGCTCTCTCTCCCATGCCTGCTGCTCCAGGGCAAGCCTACGTTGAGCTAGCAGCCCAGTGCTAAGCCACCATATGGCTGCAACAGCAGCTCGGTGCTCTAGATAGAGCGGAGCATCATGCATGGATGATCAGCGAGGCCACTAATGCTGTAATTAGACGGGCAGAGGCAGGTCAGCTGACCTGCTAGGTTTAGCCTCCAAGTGATCCTGCAGCCTCATTAGAGATACTCAAAACAATGGAGCCCTCACATCATAGCAAAAGGCATGCATAAACATGTAACAAGCAATTACGTATTGTTAATAACAAATTAACATAGGTTTTCTTAAATTAATCAAACCTATTTCAGAATGATAATCTCTAGGATAATAAATGAGACTGAATGCTATGCATAAATCAATACAGGGTGTGAGTGGCTAGCTAGATAGGGGTTAGGAGAAAATGTGAACAGAATATAAACTTCAAGCTAGGCTCTGCCATCTGGAATGTTATATACTTTAATGTAATTTAGATATTATATACAATTAAGCACTTTTTAATGCATGCACCAAACAGCAAATTGCCCATTTTACATTTGGCTTAGTCTTTAAAAGTGAGCGTGTAATATCTGAATGCTTCTTTCACAGGGTATGTCATAAATGCTAAACAAAAAATGTTTTGATCAATTTCACAGCAAATCAAAGGCACAGCATGTGAAAATTAGTAAAGTGCTACATTTGACAAGAGGAAACTGATATGACCTTGGCGCGTCATATCTGAAACAAGAAGAAAACTGTGTGCATTAAAGAAGATTAATAGATAAGATCACGACGCATTCAGTCCATAGCCGGAAGAATGTAAAAGGTGTTGAAAGGGTTGGATCAGTCTTTCAGAATGTTGTGTCAAGTAGTAGTTAGATAATTTTTCAAAAAAATATGTCAAGTATGTAAAAAACATATTTTCTCAGATTCACTGTCGTATCTTCCATACTGGAAATAAAAGCTTCAGGGGTAGAAATGTATTTATGTTCAACAAGATGTCTGTAGGACTCTTTATTTAATCACTGAATCACTACCCACCGATCCTTTACTGATCCTCTTGTTAAGACTCAAATAAAGAAATTCAGAACATGGTAAGTACAAGTTAAATGTACTAAACAAACAAATGTATCATAATCAAAAATCACCTGGGCCTTAACAGGTCTGAAAATACAGATACATACAACCTCAGATGCACAAAAACACACAACAGATTCTACAGTGTCATTGTTTATTTAAGAAAAATGAAGCCAAAATGGAAAAAGCCATGCAAGTACAGTACATGAATCAACAGCTTGTAGAAGCATCTTTAGCAATAACCTGCAACAATCATTTTCTGTATGACTTTATCAGTTTCTCCCATCGTTCTGGAGAAATTTTGGCCCACTCTTCTTTACAACATCGCTTCAGTTCGCTGAGGTTTGTGGGCAGCTCTCTTACCGCAGCATGCCACAGCATTTCAATTGGGTTGAGGTCTGGACTTTGACTGGGCAATTGCAAACCTTGATTATTTTCTTTTCCAGCCATTCTACTGTAGATTTGGTGGTTTGCTTGGGATCATTCTCCTGTTGCATGACCCAGTTTCAGCCAAGCTTTAGTTGTTAGACAGATGGCCTCACATTTACTCTAGAATACTATGGTATACAGAGGAGTTCATGGTCATCTCAGTGACTGCAAAGTGGCCAGGTTCTGTGGCTGCAAAACAAGCCCAAATCATCACGACTCCACCACTGTGCTTGACAGTTGGAATGCTGTGTTTAGTTTTTGCCAAATGTGGTGAATGTTGGGCACTATGGCCTAACATATCCACTTTGGTTTCATCTGTCCAAAGGACAGAAGTGTGTTTGTTCAATTGCAACTTTGCAAACTTGCTTCCATGTTCTTTTTAGAAAGAAGAGGCTTTCTCATGGCAACCATTCCAAAGAAGCCATACTTGTTCAGTCTTTTTCTAATTGTACTGTCATGACCTTGAACATTTAACATGCTAACTGAAGCCTGTGGAGTCTAAGATCTATCTCTTGATGGGCAGCAACAATTGCTTCTCCAAGGTCATTTCTGATGTCTTTCCTCCTTTGAATTGTGTTAACACATACCTGAATGTTCCAGACCGCAAACTGCTAAAACGTCTGCTATTATGTAGGTGGTCACACTTGGTGATGATTAATTACTAGTGCATTTGATTAGCAGTACCAGCCGCTACTTATCCTCTTAACTCCTGTGGAATCAGTAAGGCTGTATTTAATTTTTCACACACTGCCTCTGCAAGTTGGCGTAGTTTTTGTTAAATAATAATGACACAATGTAATGTGTCATGTGTTGTTCATCTGAGGTTGTAATTTTAAGACCTTACAGGACCAGATACGTAAAACCATAGAATTCAGAGGGTGTTTTTTCATGTTTGGATATTGCATTTAAATAATGTCACACCAGCATCAATGGCTATTCACAACAGGAGCAAGGTTACATCCACACTAGTCAGTCACATTCATACTGGGCCAACTTAGAATGACCAGTTAACCTAACCCATGTCTTTGGAATGTAGGAGGAAACCGGAGTACCCGGAGAAAGCCCACACAGACACGGGGAGGACATGCAGGCAGATTCCAAGGTCCGGATCGAATCCGGGATCTTTGTAGGTGTGAGTTGCCGCCACCATTTTTCACATGACTGTATTTCTTCCTTTCATGTGTGCAGAATTGTAAAAGTACTGGAAAACGTCTAAACATTCTTAGTTACTGCATAATCAGAGCTTCATATGAAATATGTTATTATTGTTATGTTAGTACGCACTGGAGCAGCACAGTGGTCCAGTGGTTAGCACCATCGTCTCACTTCTGAGATGTATGACTGACTGAGTGTATGTGCCCTACGATGGATTGGCTCACGTCTAGGGTTGTTCCTGCCTCACACCCTGTGCCGCCAGAAAGTTACCGACTTTCCCTGACCACGATTAAGCGACTAAGACAACGAATGAATGAATGACTGAACAGTATGTACTGGACTAACGTAGACATCTTGACAGAGACATATTTACCAGTTTTTGCTTTTAAACATTGAATGTTCTACTTCTTTCAGACACAAGCAAGAAATGTGTCTGTATTCACTAGAAATGACAAAAGAGTCAAACACAGAGGGATCGAAAGAGTTATGTATTTGTAAATATTTTGATCATATAAACTCTACAGTATTATATTACATATTCATGTTCATCACTCTCCTACAGATTCAACAAACATCGAAATAAATGAATGTCTACAAATATTATGCAGTTCCAAGTGGCATCAGCAGTGGGAGCACTGATGCTCATTAAAACAAACAGGCAAAAAAAGAGGAAAAAAGAGGATCAAAAATTTTACCCCATCTATTGCAATATTGGATGACAATGGTTAAATCACAGCAACCAAGTGATAAGTAACAAATTAATTAAACAGTCTACTTCCGATTATTGTTAAGGGGTCTAATGTTTTTTGTTGTTGTTGTTGTTAACAAGTAGTCTATTACATTTATAAAAAAGAAATGAGGCATTGTGAGAAACAATATCTGGGGAGTTCAATTAGCATTTGTGACGCACACTCAGGGGAAGTGGTTCTAATTTTAGCTACTGTGAGTCAGATTCCCCTCCTTTGATGTTCAAAGCAAAGGGCAAGTAAACAGACTCGCTATATTCGCTGTGTCTCTTCTGTCTGACCAGTACTCATCTGCAGTGTATATCAGTGTCAGACCAGAGCAAGAAACACATGAACACAAATACAGTGATCCTGCATAAATAAATGAATGATGGCTGTAAATAGCCAAATAAGTGACATTACTGGTTACTACTGAGAAGTGCTTATGGTCCATTTAAATTTGTAGCAATCAAACTTCAATCACAACAGGTATGTTCATTTAGAGGTAGAAACTTTACAGGAGTAGACTACTAATCATAAGAAAGTGTTCTCCGGAACAACAGTATTTCTGCCTTGATAGCACCATAAGATGACAGGATGAGAATATTTTACTACACTGCCAGGCCAAAAAAAAAAATCAGACTAATATTTCATTAGACTGTCTTTAGCTTTGATTCTGGTGCACATTTCGTCAACCTTATGCAACACCACACAACTATGACTTCTCAGAGTTGTATCACTTTTGGGCCAAGATCTTGTGTTGGTGTCGTTGAATCAAACCACTCCATACGGTCTTCTCCAGCACATCACAAAGATTTTCAATGGGGCTAAAGTCAGGACCTTCTGGTGGCCAATTCTCATGACAAAGTGATTCTCACACTATGCAAGACGGGTGCATCACATCATATGCTTCCCTTTCCTACCCATCACTCTGGAATCGGGTAAATCTGGATTCAGCAGACCACATGACCATTTTCCATTGCTCTAGTGTCCAATCTTTATGCTCCCTAGCAAACGGAATTCCTTTTTCCTATTAGGCTCACTAATAAAAGGTTTTATTATAGTCATATAGTTGTTTAGTCCCAGTCCTGTATTGCTGAGTGGTATAGTGGTTTTAATTTCCAGTGCAGTATGAATTTTTCATACAGTGGGGCAAAAAAGTATTTAGTCAGCCACTGATTGTGCAAGTTCTCCTACTTAGAAGATGAGAGAGGTCTGTAATTTCCATCATAGGTACACTTCAACTATGAGAGACAAAATGAGAAAAAAAATCACATCGTAGGATTTTTAAAGAATTTAATTGTCAATTATGATGGAAAATAAGTATTTGGTCAATAACAATAGTTCAACTCAATATTTTGTAAGATAACCTTTGTTGGCAATGACAGAGGTCAAACGTTTCCTGTAAGTCTTCAGCAGGTTTGCACACACTGTAGCTGGTATTTTGGCCCATTCCTCCATGCAGATCTCCTTTAGAGCAGTGATGTTTTGGGGCAACACGGACTTTCAACTCCCTCCACACATTGTTTATGGCGTTGAGGTCTGGAGACTGGCTAGGCCACTCCAGAACCTTGAAATGCTTTTTACAGGGCCAGTCCTTTGTTGTCCGAGCGGTGTGTTTGGGATCATTGTCATGCTGGAAGACCCAGCCACGTTTCATATTCAATGCTCTCACTGATGGAAGGAGGTTTTGGCTTAAAATCTGACGATACATGGCCCTGTTCATTCTTCCCTTAACACGGATGAGTCAACCTGTCCCCTTTGCAGAAAAACAGCCCCAAAGCATGAGGTTTCCACCCCCATGCTTCACAGTAGGTATGGTGTAACTCAGAATTCTTCTTCCTCCAAACACGGCGAGTTGAGTTTTTACCAAGAAGTTCTATTTTGGATTCATCTGACCATATGATATTCTCCCAATCCTCTTCTGGATCATCCATATGCTCTCTGGCAAACTCTCAGTATATGCTCTCCCTCTCAGCATAGTGTGTTCCTGATGGTAGCCTTGTTACTTTGGTCCCAGCTCTCTGCAGGTCATTCATCAGGTCCCTCCGTGTAGTTCTGGTATTTCTGCTCACCGTTCTCATGATCATTTTGACCCCACGGGATGAGATTTTGCGTGGGGACCCAGATTGAGGAAGATTATCAGTGGTCTTGTA
Source organism: Ancistrus triradiatus (assembly GCA_025084515.1). Classification (NCBI taxonomy): domain Eukaryota; kingdom Metazoa; phylum Chordata; class Actinopteri; order Siluriformes; family Loricariidae; genus Ancistrus; species Ancistrus triradiatus. The sequence continues at coordinate 29,876 of JAJAGP010004151.1, read as the reverse complement.
TGTCTTAAAGTTGCTCCCACAGTTGATTTATTCACACCAACCTGCTTGCCTATTGTAGATTCACTCTTTCCAGCCTGGTGCAGGTCTACAATTTTCTTCCTGGTGCCCTTTGACAGCTCTTTGGTCTTGGCCATGGTTGAGTTTGGAGACTGACTGTTTGAGGTTGTGGACAGGTGGTCTTTTTATACAGATAAAAGGTCAAACAGGTGTCCCATTACTTACAGTTAACGAGTGGAGGACAGAAGAGCTTCTTAAAGAAGAAGTTAACAGGTCTGTGAGAGCCAGAATCTTGCTTGTTGGGGGTGACCAAATACTATTTTTCCATCATAATTTTACAATTACACTTCCTTTTAAAATCCTACAATGTGATTGCCTTGATTTTCTTTGTCCTCATTTTGTCTCTCCAGTTGAAGTTAACCTAGATGAAAAATTCAGACCATTCTCATCTTTTAAGTAGAGAACTTGCCAATCATGGCTTGACTAAATACCTTTTTTGCCCCACTGTATACCACCATACCGTAGCATAGGAGAAAAAACAGCTGTAAAACTTCAGGCAGCAAAATATATAATATCCTTTATTAGTTATTTTCTTTGCTTAACACAGACAGTCTATATGACTATGTCCATGTCTACTGAGATGGATGTTTATGAAATGAGAAGCTTCTCACTGCATCAGTTAAGATTAAAAGTATTGTTGTCACCTGTAACATTTTAATATATGTAGTAATTATCCAATCAAAGGCTCTTAAGTACTATATTTGAATACAAAGTTGATTTTTTTTTTTTGCCAGGCAGTGTATATATGATGCATATAGTATGTCATTGCATAAATTTTCCCTCTCATGTTGAATTAATTTCCATTTTTATCATGCAAAGAGTATGAGTAATTACTGTACACTGATTCATCAGTTTATTCACACAAAGGGTCATAAAATGGCCCATCGATAAATGTATACTCATTACTTAGGAACTATCTATAAGTGCTTTAACTGCATGCTGGAACATTTCATCAAACACTTTTCCCCTGTCCCATAAAATGTAAATAATCATTCTCCATTAGAGAAAGAGTATGACTACTTACTCAGGATAGCAATATACATGCCTGAATTACCAAAAACAACCACCACAATACTGTTATAAAATGCAACTGGGATTTTAAGACAATCACCACCTCACAGTGCATACCATCATTATCTCATATTATAAAATAATGCCCAGCACAAATACCAAAAATCAGTGATAAGGACTAAACAAAAGGGAAAAAATAGGAAGAAAAAGACAGTGCTGTTAAGTTGGCTTGTTATTTGTTGACCTTCGCTTACCCTTTCGTTCACATGTCTGTCTTCCCGAGTGACAGTTTAAGGCCGTGTTATGTGGGTGTAATTAGAGGTAGCGGTTGGTATGTGTACAGTGGTCAAATATCTAAGATTAAAACTGGAAGCCCCTAGTGTTATCCTGCCACTGTCCCATTCAGCATGGCTTTCTTTTTCTTCAAATAAAAGCATGTGAAAAGTGTGCGAAGAGGAAAAAGGTCCTGTTTATAGCCTGGAGGATCCACATACATTGCCCCAGTTGGTGGCTCCACACTGAAAACAACATGTTTAAAATAGCCTTTAGTGCATGGGTACTTAAAATAATCACTGCATTCTTAAAATAGATGGGTACTAGTGATGGACTGACTTCAGGGTCATTTCTAGGTCATGGGTTTTAGTTTACTTCTGATGCTGGATGTTGCTCCAGTTTGCAATGCATAATGTGAATTTAGTTATCGGCATAGCATTAGGAAGGACAAACCTTGTCATACACCTTATACAGTCAAATCCTACTATCAGGATGTACGATGTATCAAAGAAAAAAACAGTTGCAATAGCCAATATTCGGGTGTCCGGAGCCCTATTTCCATTAAAATACATTGTTCCTGCATAGAATCACCCTACTTTTCACTTATATTGACTACCATATATATTGTGTACATGGACTGCTGAGGTAATTAATTGCCATTTCGCCTGGTCCCTATACCTGACATGTAACCCCGTATCATAAATTAGTAGCTAAATTTGATTGTTTTCTTTAGGTAGTCACGTTTCTATGATTCATTAGAACGGCATCAGACAAAAGCATAATCTACATGGCCTGTTCAGATTAGTGATTCATTGCTGAATATCACTTTCATCCAATCATCCTCCACTTTCTCCTGACCCCCTTCAAAATGATTGTTTCTCTTCAATCCACTGTAACCATATCTTCTTCTGTTTAGGTGTTAATGCTGGTTTCACTTGGCTTTTCTCTATGTAAATTCCAGTTCCTTAAGCTGATTTCTTACAGTTCTGCTACAATCATTGAGCCCTGCTTCCACCCATTTGTTTTTCATTTGTTTTGTTGTATATTTTCTGTATTCAAGGCATATTCATGGCATTGGATTTTCTATCCTGACACTCGGTCTTACTCGGTCTTTCATGACGTGCCATTATAAATCCATAGGTATTAATATGGAATTAGTCCCCTTTTGCAGCACTAACAGCTACCACTCTTCCGGGAAGGCTTTTCTACAAGACTGTCGATTCCAATATCGATTCCAATATATTCCAATAGTGTTCTATGGTGTTGAGGTCAGGGCTCTGTGTGAGCCAGTCAAGCTCTTCCACACCAGACTCACCCAACCATGCCTTTATGGACCTTGGTTTGTGCACTGGAGCCATCAAGCTGGAACTAAAAAGGGAAGCATACAATTGTCCAAAGTGTCTTGGTATTCTGAAGCATTAAGTTTTCCCTTCACTGGAACTAAGGAGCTTAGACCAATCCCTGAAAAACAGGTCTATTGCATTATCCCTCCTCCAACAAACTTTACAGTTGGCACAATGCAGCCAGGCAGCCAGATTCGTTCATCAGACTGCCAGACAAAGAAGCGTTATTCGTCACTCCATAGAACACATTTCCACTGCTCCAGAGTCCAGTGGAAGAATGCTTTGCACCACTTCATGTGATGTTTGGCAATGTGCTTGGTGATGTAAGGCTTGCATACAGCTGCTTGTCCATGGAAACCCATTCCCTGAAGCTCCCGGCACACGGTTTTTGTGCTGATGTTAATGTCAGAAGAGGTTTGGAATTCTGCAGTTAATGAGTTAGCAGAGTGTTGACGGTTTTTAATGCACTATGCCCCTCAGCACTCGGCAACCCTGCTCTGTAACTTTGGTGCTTGATTTTACACGCCTGTGGCAATGGGACTGAATGACGCACCTTTATTCACTAATTTAGAGGTGTGCCCCAATACTTCTGTCCACATAGCATAGCTGACTGGGATGTTTGTTTGTTTGTTTGTGTCTATTGCCATTCCAGGCTTTGTACATGGCTTTGTACATGGCATTGCATAGGTTTAAAACATTTCTGTTCCTAACAAAAAGGATGGCTTAGCAATTGTGCTATAGTTGATCTTTGACCTTGAGATAGTCCAGAAAAATTCAGGATCTTTCCCGGGGGGTTTCGTTCAAACAGATCTTTCATATTGTCGTCTTTGTAGTATTTTTTCCTGGTGTCGTTAGTTGCGGGGCAGATATTAATAGATGTTTTATTGTTAGTTGTGAAAGACAGGTTTGACAGGATGGTGCTTCTTCCTCAAGGAGGAGGTGGCGGTGTGTTAGGGTTGAATGGCCTCAGTTTGACTTCATGTAGTTTGTTCGACGTGAATTGGCTCCCTTCCTCCTGACCATGTAGAGGGCGTCCATGGGTGGGACAAAGCAACAGGTGATTTCTTTTTCAGCAGCTTTTTTGGCTAGGGTGTCTGCTTTCTCGTTACCCATTATGTTGCAATGGCTGGGGATCCAGAAATATGTGAAGTAGACTTCCCGCTCTCTTAGGTCTTTGTCCTTCGCTAGGAGTTCTATGATGATGGGGTGTTGCCTTTGTAGGGATATCAGTGCTTGTAAGCAAGATTTAGAGTCAGTGCATATTAGGAAATACTTGCACGGGGTTATTTGGATGCAATTCATTGCTAGGAGAATGGCATAGGCTTCCGCTGTGAAGATGGAACTGTGTTGGGGGAGACGTATGCTGTGTTGGTACTCAGTTGTGTACATTGCTGCTCCTATGTGGAGTTCTGTTTTGTACCCATCAGTGTAGATGATTTGGTGGTTTGGGTGGGTTTCTAAGATTTCCATGAACGTAGGTAGGTTGTTGGGAGAGTAGCTGACTGGGAACTGGGAATCTTTATCCACACGTTGTGTAGGATGTCCTATGTGAAGGTGTTTTATAATCCTTTCCATTGTCTCTACTAAAACTCTTGTTAGGGGCCATGTTTTCTATCAATTATCCATGCCAAACAGCTTTTGGAGTTTAAGCACTTCACTTTAACTGCGGACTAATTTAACTTAATCTTAACATTAAAACAAACTGGTGTTTGTTTTATCAAATTAGGCGAATCCATCATTTTTCCCTCAACATTAAGTGATTTACATAATTATTTCCTTTACTAGATTAATTAAAAGAAAAATATAGGGTTCCATACCAATATTCTATAAGACTGGGTTGATACATACTGTGGACAGAATTTATTTTATCATCATCCCCCTTCCCCAAGGGTTTAACTCAACATGGTCATGGTCCCAAGGGCTTCGAAGCACATCCACATAGAACAGGCACAAGTGGAATGCCAGTCCATCACAAAGCAGTGAAGGGGTCACTGTGGACTGTGGACCCCCCCTTTCTTTTCTTTTAATTAATCTAGTAGAGGAAATAACTACGTAAATCATTCAATGTTCAGCTCAGTATTTATATATACATTTTTTGACAAGTCTAGAATACAAGCCATAGAAGAAAATCCTAAAAAAGTTCTGCTGGTTAATCATATATATTAGGATGACAGAAGGTGATAAAGTATTATTTATAATTAAAGAAGAAACCACGGATGACAAATTATAGCCTTGGGGATACTCACTGTGCTGTCACTTTGGTATGGCTTGAGCGTATTGTACATTTCCTCCACAGTGCTGTGTCTATAAGAGACAAAAAGGACAGGACACAAGTTACCTATGTGCTTCAAAAGGAGATCGTACATATACTGCTGTGTATCCCTAACTCTGAAATAAGTGTCTAGATCATGAAGTATAAGCGAGTATATACACATGGGAACATGCAGTCTCACTGTGTTAGTAACCAAGCTTTTATTAGAATCATGCCAGCACTGCTGAATCTCTGACTTTAGCAAGTGCAAAAATGAGCGAGATACAGAGTACATCATGAGAAGAATACGGAAGTCTTGATGACAATACTCTAAGCTGGATAGTCGTTATGCCAAATCATAAATCTGAATATCTCTTCATCTGGCAAGGGTTTAAAAATGCATCAGCTTGGCATGAATAATTCAGTTAGGAAGTAATGAGGAGAGAAGAGGAGCAGAGTGGAGAGAACGAGGAAAGGAACCAGTGAAAAAAAGTGAACTTTGATTTAATTTGATTTAGGATTTTGCAACAATTTTTAGAGAAAATCTTCTGATTTCAAATAATACTACTACTCTAATTCTCAGGCTACTTGAGAACAAAGTTTCGCTTGCTTGCAACTGAACTATGGACTGATCCTGACATCTTATTTGAATACTACCACAAAATGTATAGGCAACACGGGAAAACATGCTTGCTAGGATTGGAACTGACTCACCTGGTATAAATAATGGCCAAGATAGAAATAGTGACTTCTTGTCACCCAAGTCATTACCAATTGAATGCACTACCTCTGATTCAAAGCTGTGTGTGTAAAAGGCACTCACTTGCTAGCCAGCTCTCCCCCAGGTGGAAGGTTGGGGATGCTCTCCGTGGCTAACACACACATCACATGGGCTAAGTCTGGAATGCTCTCCGCACCCTGCTTCTGAATGAGCTCTGAGGAATCACAAGGACTTATGGGTAAATCACGTTTGCCCAGGAATAGCATGTTCAATTATAAATCTTCGCAAATCCAAACTGCCGCACACATATAATAATAAATGAATGTGGGACTGGTATATGTACTAGGCTGGGTTTAGTGGCTGAGTCATCGAAACAGATTCCTAGCAAAGGTTGTGTTCTATGACTCGTGCCACCCTCGATCTGTCTTAAAAGTGGTACAAATTAATGCTCTTTAGAAATGATTGTATCCCCACTTTTTGTGTTGTCACAGGAGAAGTACATTCACAAGAACAGAAATGTAGGTGTACCTCACTTTCGTTACTGGACTTTTTTCATCTAAGCGTTCTACAGGTGATGATGCTTCATAATAATGTTAAAACACTTTATTTTAAAATAACAGGCTTGTATTGATGCACAAAAGGGGAAACATTTGATCTAAATAATAAAGCTCACAATCTGAAGGGTTCAATAAGTAATTTTTATTTGAATCATCATTAACATCTAAGAATAACATCACAATTTGTGTGGACATGACCAATAGTTGGGTGCTAACATACAAAAATAAAAAAACAAACAAACAAACAAACAAATAAAGCATAGAGTGCTCATTTCGCATAGTGAAATATGTCTCTACTGAAATATTTTTCTAAGAAACATTTTGGTAAAATATTTTAAAGCACTATAAAACATTTACCCAGTGTGTTGCAATTGACCTAATACAGACACACAGCCTGTTGGGTTAAGAAATGACTAAAGGAAAAACTGCAACATTTGTCAACATTGTTGGAAAACTGGATTAGGAGAAATACTGAGATAATAAATGCATGGTGATGAATAATTTGGTGTAGATTCATTCACTTGAGACTTAATGGTTTCCTCAAATCACAAAAACATTAGATTACAATTACATAAACTAGCTTAATGACACTGTTACACAATTTACAGATAATAATACATACAGGGAAGAATGAAAAGTCATTGCATTTGTAGTGCTTATTTGGCTAAATAAAATGGAATGCATTGATGGTTTGGTTCAGTAGAGGTAACTAACGTAGAAGAAATAAATAACACAATAAATAAGTGTCTTCTGTTGCTCATCGGTTGTAACCTGAGAGGCATAGATATATAAAATGTAGGGACAATCCCACTATAAAATGGGAAAATAATACTCTTTTTCATTTTGGTTTTAATAATTGTTGTACTATCTCAACCTACTTAGGAACTCAGCTTCTTGTTCATACCAGGTATAATACCAGATATGCTTTTGAAACAATGTTAACTAATGTCACCCAATTGAAAACCTGTACAAATACGTCCAGCCAAAAAAACTGGCAATATAATAGGTAAATATGCAAAAAAAAATGGCTACTCCGATATCTGATAGACCAAACAAACTCAAGACAGTGTCAAAAGCATTACAACAATCTTTAAAACTGCTGGCAAAAAAATGAAAGCTTTAAAAACCTGAACTATATTGGGTCTCATTTATCAATCACTATCAAATATGAATAATAATGTCAGCATAAAAAGGGTACAGAAACCTCAAATGGAATTTATCAAAGCCATATAAAACTCTGATCTGTGCAAAAATGGCCTCATCTGCTAATAAATTTGATACATTTCACCTGAGCCTAAGTGGAACAGGCACATACATAATGCTCCATTACTATACACAAGTCCATTTACTACCTTTTATTCAAAAGCTTGGGTGTGGATAGTCCTGCATGATCAAAACTAAGTGCAAGAAAGATGGTTCAGGTAATGAAAACTCAATACATAAAGTGCATTTCTATAAAATGCTACTTCCTGGTACTTTTTAAGGTCAGTGGGGCCTTACTGACTTCTTAATGATGCGACCTGAGAGTTTTAATGGCGGTTACATTCTCACTGCAGTCTCAGGAGCGCTTACAAAAGGAAGCCATTATTGTTTATTTATTTAAAATATTTGTATTAATCCGGGACCCTATTTGAAGGCATCTGCATTGTAAACGCAAGTCTTCTTTAGAACGAGTTATCTGACTGCAAAATGTCAGACTACCATTCTTATTAATAAATAAAAATGGCCATCGTAAAACCAGAAAACTGGAGTAAATCTAATCACACACCAACAATGCAGAGACAAGTATGACGGTCAACATTTTTATATTATTCCAAAGCACAAATCTAAATGTCAATCAACTCTTATTGTACAAACACAATATATGTGAGTCACTGACTTCCAGCCATACTGAGAAACACTAACTCAGTAACGGGGCAGGTAATTTGTGACACCTACTCACCACATTTGAACTAAATAACTACTTTCGGGAGGGAATACTTGTTTGAGGATGACAACACACTGCTTAAATATATGTAGTTAAGATAGTGTTCATGACGCAAATACTGGTATAGTATCTATTCTTTGTATAGACCACATGTACCTAAATCTTGAGTTGTGCCACTGCCTGGCAAAGCCATACTTTTATAGAAAAAAAAACTTTTTCACAATGAATCCTTAGTGCAGTATGTTGTTATATGCTACAAATTGGTATGATCTATTTTCAGGCACACCAGCATACATAAAAGACTGACAAGGTATGAACACGTAAGCCAACGTATGCTGAGACAATATACGTCTGTTTCTTAGACATTAAACACTGTACATGCAGTCTTGTTAGATGCACAAACGAAAAATGAAAACAAAACCAGAACAAAATTGGGAGTGAAAATACATGGTTCAAGGCATAACAGCTCAATACTATGGGAACACAAAGCATGTAGGAATGAACAACATTCTGAGACGGAGAGATGCCACTACTATTATTATTAATAGTAGTCATAGTTGATGCAGTAGTTAGTTTGTAAGACCAAATGTATCTACAAATAACAGCATGAGTATACGTAAATAAAGCTGCTGAAATACATAAATCATAGTTCTTGTGAATCATGTTCTTGTAAACAAAGCCAGGGTGAATTGGGTGGTTAAATATAAAGAGCCATTTAATGTTTGTGTCACCTATGCAGAACGCGATCAGCTTGAAAACGTTGTGCAAGTTCCTAAAGTATGGAAAGAATAATTTTCTGTATACAATGCCAAATCAGAAAAAGTTGAGGTAGTATGGAAAATGCAAATAAAAAAAAATACACAGTGCGTCTTAGATTGACTTTTATTTCATTGCAGAGAACTAGAGATACACAGATTGCAGTTGTCTTGGCTGATTCTGATTTCCGTTGTTTTTTTAAATATATGGCCGGTCAATTCCAATTTTGGTAAATTCTGATTTTCTTCCTGTCTAAAAATTATAACTGACAGCATACAGAAACAATTACCGTATTTTCCGGACCATAAAGCGCACCGGATAATAAGACGCAATATCAACGATCGGCTGCTAACGGATCTATGTTCACACATAAAGCGCACCGGGTTATAAGACGCATGAAATGAAACAAAACTCTGAAGTTCCCTCGGAAACTCAGTTTGGTCTTTACCTGGCGCAGGGCATCTTCTTGCTTCCTCCACTTCCGTATCATTGATTCGTTAATGTTGAATTCTCTCGCAGCTGCTCTATGTCCATGTTGTACTGCGTGAATGATAGCGTTGTGTTTGAAATCCGCTTCGAAAATAAATGAATGAATGCACGTACCCTAATGCTGAAGCACATACCGTATTACTCAGAGATGTTTCCTGACTACGATGGCCGTGAGCTTCGTAGCTTACCAAGACCGTGCTAAAACATTTTGACAGATTTATGAGCGCCGTGTACCATCTACAATCGGTTCTAGGTCAGAAGGCTCAACCAGAATTAATTCATACATTAGACGCACCGCATTTAAAGGCGCACTGTCGATTTTTGAGAAAATTAAAGGATTTTAAGTGCATCTCATGGTCCGAAAAATACGGTACTAAAGAAAGATAGCATGAGTCGTTGGTTGTACCTCGCTCTATTCTCTCACTAGCTTTAGCTTAGTGAAATATCAATCGCTGCAAAACTCAAATTGTACTTTATTACAGCCTAGATAACAGCATTTTACCAGTTAGTGCAAGTACAAACAAAGACACTGAACTGCAACTCACCCAACAGGTAACAGCGTACACCAACCAAGATGGTAAGCCTTACCTACTGTAAGCCATCGAGCCGCACACTAAATGTTTGGACCGGGAAGACGTGAGAGGCTGAGCATTAACGTTCAAGTTTAAAGCTCCTTATATGCATGAACTGAATTCTGAATTAACGTTAGTCAAAGCACTGTGTTGTGTATGTGGTTGTATGTACGTGTAAGTATGTGGCTGTGTTTGTACCGCTGTCAGTGTCAAAAGTGCACAAGTGTAGGCTAAATGTGACTAGCTCAAAACTGTTTATATAAGATTGGATCGGCCGTTCACCAGTCACACAGCCGATCACACTGAAAACCGTCCGACTCCGATATGTTATGTTTTATCTGGTCAACTTAATTTAATTTGTTAATATAGAGCCATTCCTGCATTTCAAGCCTGCAGCACATTCCAAAAAAAGTTGGGAACTAAATAATAATGTGATCTATTAAGTTTATTGGTACAAAAGCAGTCTTTGAGGGGCAAAGACGGGCAGAGGATCTCGAATTTGTCAACAAAATTGTGAGAAAATGATGGGAATGTTTAAAAACAATGTTTCTCAAAGAAAGACTGGAAGGGATTTAAATATGTATCCCTCTACAATGCACAATATCATTAAACGATTCAAGGAATCTAAAAGTATTTCAGAGTGTAAAGAGCAAAGGTGCAAATGATCTCTGATCACTCAGATGGCACTGCATCTAGAGCCACATCAATAGCTGATAGAATCACATGAGCAATGCATTGTCCATGAAACCTTTATCAAGCACTACAATACAGTGTTACATTCACAAATGCCACTTAAAACTTTACTGTTCAAAGAAGATGTCTTATGTTAACTATGTCCAGAATTGGCATCAACTTCTCTGTGCTTGGAGGCATCTTGGATGGTCCATCACAGTGGCAATGTGTCTTGTGGTCAGGCGAATCAGTATTCCAGATCTTTTTTGAAAGAACCGGACGCCATGTGCTCCGGACCAAAGACAAAAAGGACCATCCAGACTGTTATCAGCTACAAGTCCAAAAGCCAGGGTCTGTTTTGGATTAGGGTTGTGTCAGTGTCCTTGGCAGAGGTTATTTGTACTTCTGTGATGGCAACATTAATGCAGAAAAAATCTTTCCAGGGACATCCATGCATTTTTCAACAAGACAATGCAAAGCCACATGCTGCACAAATTACAAATGCATGGGTGCAGAACAAAAGGGTATGGGTACTGGACTGGCCTGCCTGCAGTCCTGACCTGTCCCCAATAGAGAATGTGTGCATTATTTTGAAACAAAAAAATGCAACAATGACAACTCATAGTGTTGCACACCTTAAGATGTCTTTTTTGGAACTAGTACTGGAATGTGTTGAAGACCTGAAATACAGGAATGGGTGTATATTTAACAAATGAAATGAAGTTGACCAGACAAAACAAGAAATATCTTGGGTTCATACCGTCTGCAATGAAATAAAAGTCACCGTAAATATAAGAAACATTGCAGGTTTTTTTTGTAATATTTGCATTTTCTACAATGTCACAACTTTTTCTGTATTGGTGGTTGTATAGGGACAAAACAGTGCTGAGAAAATGCAAGTGCAAAACGTTGTTTTTAAAAAAAAAAAAAAGTTCCTATTCTAGCAGCACTTTATTCTTTAAATTCTGTGTTCAGCCTTGTGCCAAAAAATTCAAAAATATATAATACAGACATTAGTAAGTCATTCAGCAAGTCTTATCAGACTAATGTAAAACCACTTAAGTCTGATCAAGGACAGTCTCTTTTCTTGTGTAGTGTTGTTAGGTAAACATCTCTGCTTTGCATGCAGGAATGCATTCAGAATCATCATGCTATAGGGATTGTACATGCCTGCGTGACTATGATGTAACTGCATTCAACAGAGTCTCCTAAGCTTTGTTGTTGGGCTGAGTGCTATGGGATAGCCAGTCAGCACTAAAACTTGGGGATAAGGCAAGAGCATTCCTTGTTGCATGAAGAAAACCAAATCATGCAGATCAAATATCAAGGCAATCCAATGCAGTCACAGCTACAGATGCACAAAATGTATTCCTGGGCCTCAAGCATCATACTGTGCCTGTTGTAATCTCGTATGCCATAGCAGTGAAACATTTCAGTGTTTTAGCACATTAAGAATGTGACTGCAGGACAGTGCAAATAAAGTTGGTGCCAAACTTAAACACATGCTTAGACAAGTGAATATGACACTATAAGGCAATGGGAACACACTAACAGAATCCATTGGTTCACACTGCATTTCTATTTCTCCAAACAAACAAACAAACAAAAGAATCCACAAACAGCTTCCACAAACATTGTGGTTAACATTTTGGTTTCTTTTCTATACTAGATACAACATAGCAGCTATGGAAGTAAAAGGCAAGTCAGCCTTTTAGAATCATGGTGGACACGGGCTTTTCGATGCATTACAGTGAAATAATCTGGATCATCATAGCCTTACATTATGGCAGTGCCTAGGGCAATACCTTATCAAAAGTTTATATGAATAGCTTTTACTCTATAATGTTTCGTCGACCCTGTTAAGTCTATTTAGGTTTAGGCTTCTCAACAGCAGCACAGCGTGAAGATAATCTTGCAACGATTTCCATGCTATGGCATTTTTGGGAAACATATTCATCCCTCTGACACGATAAAATATTCCAGGGTCAAGTAGCAGTACTTGATGGTTATAACTGTAAAGACACCCCTATTTTCAAACTCCTAGAAGCTTATAATCCATTGTCCTTATAGATTCTAAAACTAGTATAACTTATTTATTAGCCTTTTTAGGTGCTCCACCTTCTACTCTGTTCTGCAAGTACTTATCCAGCTCTGCCTCTCTCTTCACCGCTTCTGGATTGATCTTGGGTGCACCTGGAAAACATACCAGTACCACGCTCATGTTGTCACGGCTACCCTGTTCATAAACAGAGAGAAGAAAGGAACAGTCATTGCAAAGCCCACTAAATACAATTACTCACAGTGTACTGTGCTCATGAATATTTGACAACATTCACATCTGAATTGTAAGAATTCAACAGCTAAACACAACAGAACTGAGCTAAGATTGTCCATGAATGTACTGTAGAAAATATAAAACTTGAAATGGAATAACTTATGGACCACTCTACTAGACTTTCAAAGTCACAGTTTTCATGCATGTGGTACAGCTGTTTTTCCAAAACCTGCGTCACTACTACAACTTTTCCAGTAGTTGCAATTCTAGCTCATTTTGAGCAAAAAATTAAAAATAAAAAACTAGCCAGTACAATTATGCACCCATAAAATAATACTATTTTAAATTAAAACACAAAAAGTTTACTTAACTGCAATAAATAAGTGTCCTTTTGGCAGTGGTTTCTAAAGTTACAACAAACTCAATTTCAGAGATCTGGACACACTTACATCAACACAACCACAATGTGGTCATGAATGACAGGGGTGCAGTCTCAGTTCTAGCTCTAACAGCAGGGGTGTGGCTAAAATAAGGCTCCACCCTTTCACTAAATGTCTGTGTTTTGGTAGCGACGTGAAAATACAGTGGTACAGAGAAATTTGTTCCTATAACGAATAATGTGGGACTGTGGTAGCCTAGCGGTTAAGGTACTGGACTATGGACCACTGTTGGGTCCTTGAGCAAGGACCTTAACCCACAACTGCTTGGATTGTAAGACTGTATCAATTGTAAGTTGCTCTGGATAAGGGCGTCTGCTAAATGCTGTAAATGTAAAAATAATGTAAATTGATTGAATCCTTTCCAGACCCCCAGAAAATCCACACTGTATCGTCTCGCTGCTGCCCAGATGCCTAGCATATATGGCAGAATAAAGTACTATGCAGTAGTTCTCACTGTTTTCCTTTTGGTTGGCTGTTATCACAAACCTTTTTAGGACCCATGGTGACTTATTTAGATTAAGAATTAGGGTGGGAATTGATAAGCACCTCACGATTCGATTTGATTATGATTAAGAGGGATGTTTGGTCATGCACGCGTGATCTCGATCATTTGATGTAAGGTGGTCAGGATTGTTGTCTTAAGTCAGTCTTTTTCTCATCTTGACGGTCCGATAAAATTAACCGTCTTTAATAAGTCTTTAATAACCATCTTTAAGTCTAGGCAAAACAGTGACATGAACACTGTCGATAACCAAGAGGTGAGCTCTCTCCAGCACCAAACAGAAGATTCCATGTGCATCAGGATGCTACAGGTAAAGGTGATTTTTATAGTCCAGTAAGTGTAGACCTACAAGAATCTGACCAAATATTTATTTTACTGTGCTACTTTTAATGGTTTTTTGCTATTTACTGTTTTGTATATTTGTCAGCGTTCTATGCAGATTACCACACTCCACAATGTAAGGGAAATTATAAAAAATATGTCAAATTCAAGCACTGAAATAACAATGTAATACTGTATATACAATAATGAAATGTAGAGTTTTCATTGGATCTAGTTGGAGTCTTTTTAAATAGCGACCACTCAAGATCCAGCCTTTGCAAAATCTTAGTCTGTGACTCTGTGGCCTGTCTTTAGATGTGAGAGGATGTCAGCCTGTAGTCTATATAAAGTCTTTTAAGAGTCTTTTCAAAGTCTAGTGCATGGTTAGCATGAAATATCTTCAAGACAATATCTTCATCTTCTTGCGGCTCCAAAGTGAGTAGCATAAAACGAAAGCCCTGGTTCTCAGAGTGACTGAATACGGACAAATACCTAGAAATAAAAGTTAAGACTTCGCTTCGCTCTTTCCGAGTTGGGGGAAGCTAAAACCATAAATATACATAGGTATGTATATCTATGGCTCAGACAGCGCTTGCTCTTGTGTGTTGAGCCTGCATTATGTCCACGGGCAGCTCTCGCATTTTCGAGTTCCGACTGTACATACATTCGTCAACATTAGGCTATTTAAATAGTCCATTGCTGACTTTTGTGAATCGATGATGACATCTGCATCTCCATGCACCTATGAATGTAATTACTATCTTAATTAATGTCTTGGGTTTAAATATATTATAACACAATTCTGAAAACTTAACTGCATTTTTTAAGTTCAATGGTACCTCGATTCTTGCCCACCTTGGAATGAATTAAATTCATTTCTCGACGCATTTGGACCAATAAATTCTGTCTGGGATCTTGACGTTTGCTCAGTACTCAGCACACTTGCTTAAACTTGCATGAGTCGTTTCAGCTGAAACTCGATTCACAATTCATGGTTCACGATTCAATACACAGTGATTTACTGTTTCAGTCTCACAATAGCTCTCTCCCAGTAAAGATCTGTGCTGTGTTTATCATGTTTTTATTTATTTTTGCATCAACAGTACTGTATTCTTAATGCAAATAAGTCTCCACTAACCTATAAAGGTTAGTACTGACAGCCAACCAAAATGGAAATCCTGTCCTGAATCCTCCAGAACACAGGCTGCAGTTAGCATTAGCAGCTATGTTAGTGCTGATGAGTTCTCCAATCGAGTAAGTGTTTTCACTTTCAATCCATTACTCACTAGATGTTTCAACACTTTATTATAAAATAAAAATAATTATTAACGTTGTGTTAATGATTTTGGCCAGCTGTAGGTTAATGCAATTGTTTTAAACATTGACTTACTTATCAGAGTATCCTTTTCATATCCCCGCTATAATACAGTATGGACCAATCTACCAAACACTGGTTAAACTCCTCGGTTCATGATACATTTAACTTGTCATTGATTTGTCGGAACAAATCTCCATCATAAATCAGGGTGCACCTGTACAGTACAACTCCATTAATGCATATAATGCCTTATACAGTTTGAGTTTTCTGGGGGTCTGGAACAGATTAATTCAATTTACATTATTCCTTATGAATATTTCCTCGGAAACCGAGGTACTACAGTAGTTTCTTTTACTGTAGGACCACAGTTTGAACTAATGTAGAAGAATGGTCCACATTCAATGTGAAATTCCAAATTATTATTATAATTACACTGCACAAAAGCACAGGCTAATCTAGGAGTTATCTGGTAAGCCATACCTTGTACAAACAGGTGTCCACTATTTCATTACACACCCTCTCCAGGTCATCTGTAATCTCCAGCCTTGAGCGCACAAATTCACACAGTTCCTCATTGGTCATGACGTCCCAGATTCCATCACAAGCTAGCACCACAAACTCATCATCTGTTTCTGATCTCTCTATCTCATAGACCTCAGGCTCTGGAGACACCAGCTGCTCAGTGGGGCCTTTTCCATGTACACACTTGTAGTCAAAGTCTCCAAGAGCACGAGAGACTGCCAGAGAGCCATTGACTCGCTGAATCATAACAGCTCCGCCAGCATTCTGAATCCGCTCCTTTTCTAGAGGGTTGCTGGGCTTGTGATCCTGGGTGAAGAAGTGGACCCGGCCACCACGGCTCAGTAAAGCTCGGGAGTCTCCACAGTTGATGAAATAAAAATGGCTCGGCGAGATCATTATGCCCACAGCTGTGGACCCACTGCGGTCAGCACTGTGTTTGCGCTCCGAAATGGAGCGCATGTGCTCATCGATCTGCAGGAAGCCAGTGCGGATGCCGTTCTTCACGCTCTCCACTGAAGGTTCAGGATGAGAGTCCTCGCTGCCTCCACCTGGGCCTCCTCCCCTGAAGTCTGGGTTACTGGTGATATGTTCCAGCAGGTGTTCACAGCAGTAGCGAGCCACCTGAGAGCCAGCATGGCCATCATAAACAGCAAAAAATGCCCACGAGCCAAGTCCGTGAGGAAGGCCGATAACAGCTGTGTGAGCATCCTCCATCTCTACCCTCCAGCCCTGCATGCTGCTCAGGCCATAACGCAGACTATTTCCATCTCCATGTGCATTACACTTTTCCATCTTTGGCTTATCCAGGAAAGCGCCCATGCTGCTTATCTGTTTCAACAGAAGACAAAGACAAAACACTATGTTTTACCTGAAATGCTCTAAGTGACTCTGCTTAACGTACTGTAAATGTGGGTAAAACTTGCAGATTCCACTGTTAGCTTATCACATAACTAGATGTGTACAGTGGTGCTTGAAAGTTTGTGAACCCTTTTAGAATTTTCTATATTTTTGCATAAGTATGACCTTTATATGAACCTTTGCTCTCAGTATCAGGTGTGACCCCCCTGTGCAGCAATAACTGCAGCTAAACGTTTCCTGTAACTATTTTCTGTAACACCGGCTTGGAGGAATTTTAGCCCATTCCTCCGTACAGAACAGCTTCAACTCTGGGATGTTGGTGGGTTTCCTCACATTAACTGCTCACTTCAGGTCCTTCCACAACATTTTGATTGGATTAAGGTCAGAACTTTGACTTGGCCATTCCAAAACATTAACTTTATTCTTCTTTAACCATTAACCATTTAACCATAGAACGACTTGTGTGCTTAGGGTCGTTGTCATGCTGACCTATCTTCTCTTGAGATTCAATTCATGGACAGATGTCCTGACATTTTCCTTTAGAATTCTGTGATAAAATTCAGAATTCATTGTTCCAACAATGATGGCAAGCCATCCTGGCCCAGATGCATGTTTCACAGATGGGATAAGGTTCTTATGCTGGAATGCAGTGTTTCTTTCTACAAACATAACGCTTTCCTTTTAAATCAAAAAGTTCTATTTTTGTCTCATCCATCCACAAAACATTCTTCCAATAGCCTTCTAGTTTGTCCACGTGATCTTTAGCAAACTGCAGACGAGCAGCATTGTTCTTTTTGGAAAGCAGTGGCTTTCTTCTTGCAACCCTGCCATGCACAGAATTGTAGTTCAGTGTTCTTCTGATGGTGGACTCATGAACATTAACATCAGCCAATGTGAGAGAGGCCTTCAGTTGCTTAGAAGTTACCCTGGGGTCCTTTGTGACCCTCGCACAATTTTATTACACACCTCCTCTTGGAGTGATCTTTTGATCTTTGTTGGTCGATCACTCCTGGGGAGAGTAACAATGGTCTTGAATTTCCTCCATTTGTACACAATCTGTCTAACTGTGGATTGGTGGAGTCCAAACTCTTTACAGATGGTTTTGTAACCTTTTCCAGCCTGATGAGCATCAACAACTCTTTTTCTGAGGTCCTCAGAAATCTCCTTTGTTCATGCCATGATACACTTCCACAAACTTGTCTTGTGAAGAGCAGACTTTGATAGATCCCTGTTCTTTAAATAAAACAGGGTGCCCACTCACACCTGATTGTCATCCCACTGGTTGAAAACACCTGACTCTAATTTCACCTTCAAATTAACTGATAATCCTAGAGGTTCACATATTTTTGCCACTCACTAATATGTAATATTGGATCATTTTCCTCAATAAATAAATGACAAAGTATAATATTTTTGTTGCATTTCTTTAACTGGGTTCTCATTATCTAATTTTAAAACTTGAGTCAAAATCTGATGATGTTTTAGGTCATATTTATGCAGAAATATAGAAAATTCTAAATGGTTCACAAACTTTCAAACACCACTGTACATTTTATTGTTACAGTTTTTCTATTCTCACCTCACAGTCTACACCAAATGTGGCCACATATAGTTAATGTAAACAGAGCAAATAACACCAATGAATCAAAAAAAAGTGTAAAAAAGCAAATTACTTAAGAGAGTGAAGTAATGAACAGACACTTTTGTAAAATTGGTGGACAGGTTGCAAGTGATTTTCGTGGTTCTGTAAAATAAAGTCAATATCATCATCATGTTCTAGGTATCCACAAATAATATCATATATAAAAAAATAAACTATTCTTAAGTCCAGCTAGACCATAAATCAGTAGTGACAAAAATACTGGATACTGTTAACTTTGGATTTTAATTGTCTCTCTGCATTTTGTATACATCAGAGGAATTGGGGGGAAAAATAGAAAAATATTTGTGTTTTGGTAAGTAGTTACAATAATCAACTGTTTTATGAGTTGATTTCAGAGTCGAACCATATTTTTTTGGGAATCATCTCGTTGGACAGGTAAAATGTTACGGCATCAGTTATATCTTTCAAGTGTCATTGTTACTGTTGTCTTGTTCAGAGCTGTTTCTGGCTGAAGACCTGTTGCACCCACATGCAGTACATACACAATCTGGCATAATCTATGGGATACTTCTGTCCAAGGTTGTTGAACAGGTCTCAAAACTGTTCAACAACATATTTTGTAAACAACCAATACAACTGCTGACAATATTTTCAGTCACAAGTTCCTTCATGTTGTCAGTTATGCTATTGTATTGCCAAACAAACATCTATAGACCTGCCAACTCTGGACTATTATTGATTTATTCGTGTTTCTGTCATACAAAGCACAAGCTGGACTAGTGAGTAGTGTCTGGTTGTTAAAACACCTTGGGATGTCAGGGCAGCATTTTCAGTGCAAGTGTGAAATGTATTTAGTATGATAGTTCTTACAATCTCTCTGTTAAAGGCAGATTACATAGGGCAGTGACTGTTTTTAAAGCCTCCATTTATAAATTTGGGACTGTCTCTGATTGACTTTCATTCACATGCTGGAGGGAGCGACATAAATAGCAGCAGTCATAAAACTTTGTTTTTATCAATGAGTCATCATCTGTCTGTAAAATCATGGATATGTGCATCTGAGCACTGCTGAGTCTGGTGAAAAGCAGAATGTTATTCTGCCTGTAATTTTCTCAGTGAAGGAAAAAGGAAAACACAGACATGGCTGATCAGGATGGAAACAGAATTACTGAGTACAACCTGTAAAAGAGGAAATTGCCTCAGGATCTCTTGTAATTTTAGTCACGTCCAGATAGGACTATATATACACACTGACTGGTCTACGGTTAGGCTGCCTCATATGCAGCAGGGGCCCTGCACTGTATGTTGTGACACATTCATCTCGTAACCAGCATTAAACATTTTTGTGACTTGTACCACTGAAGCTCTTTTGTCCATTCAGACCAGACAGAAGGGGATTCCTTACTCTTGCACATCGATAAGCTTTAGGTGCAAACACCCTGCTGCCGGTTTGTGGTTTGTCCTTCCTCAGACCACTGGAGGTAGGTACCCACCACAGTTAGATGACTCAGAGCTTCTCCAAAAGCATCTAATTAATCACTGTTGCACACCAAGTGCAGCCCAGTGGCCTCTTTCAGTATGATAATGTCCTGACATGTTGCAAAAATTGGTCAGGAAAGTTTGGAGGATCATGACAAAGAGTTCAAGATGTTGATGACCTCCAAATCTGTGGGATGTGCTAGACAAACAAGTCAGATTCATTCAGAGTCTTATGGAGTCCATACCTTGATGGGTGCCCCAGCAGAACATTGTCCAGAGCATCAGACTTTTGCTCAGTTTAAAATAGATTTTGCATTCTCACATAAAAGACAACAATCTCACTCTCAATACCTGGCAATAGAAATATTTTCAGTGCATCATTTAGTTTGTGCTATTTTTACACCCTCCCGCAACACATTAACTTCCATAGTTGACTATTCATTCACTGTCTAATATATCATACAACTTGACAGATGAGACCTTAAGGAGATAACCAGTGTTAGTGTCAGTGGTTTTAGCGTTCTGGCTGTTCGGTGTGTATATACAGTATCTTCAAAATGAAGACATGAAAGTGTAAATTTGACACTTTTGTGGAAATGCTGAGTGGCTGTATGTTTGTCAAATAGCTGGCAACAATAGCAGGCGAGCTATAAAGTGAATTCAGTCCTGATTTAGTTGTGTATGTTTTGTCGGAGAAGTGGCTCGCTGCAAACTACAGAACAGAAAATTAAGTAGCTATATATCAACATCTGTCAAACAATCACCACACCCACATGTTCGTTGCCTAGATACAAGCTGGCTGGACAACATACTAACGTATTTATTCTGTTGTTTCCACGCTAAATTTCGAAATTAACCTTAACCTTACTAAAATGAGTTATATGTACAATACATATAGATGCAGCCAGTTTCAGGAGCAGTAAGCTAACTAGCTGTAGTTTCTAGGTCATAAGTTAGTTCTCAGAGTGCCAACACTTAACAGCGAGCTAGCTAACCTGTCGGACTTGTTTCGCGTTAACCCTCTAAGAATTACAAATCTGAGAATGACTTACCGAGCTATTGAACGGCCAATATGAAACCGAGGTAGAAAAGTAGCACAAATGCCTGTCGACCGCAGTGTGTCAGGTTAACTGGCGAGCTTCAAAAGTAAACAAGGCAGGTCCGTGTTAGCGAAGCAGCTGGCTAGCCTCTGTTAGCTGAGTGACTCACTAGCTGGCTGCGCTGGTTAGGTGGAAGAACGAAACTGAGAGAGCGAATATTGTAACAAAATACATCACCGTAGTGCAATACGATATTCTGAAGTAAGGTCCATTCTATCTCCTGTTCTCCTATATGTTTATTTGGTCGATGTTTGGTTTTCACCGCGTTATTATCAGCAGCAGAGCGGCAGATGCATCTCTCTCTCTCTCTCTCTCTCTCTCTCTCTCTCTCTCTCTCTCTCTCTCTTAACCATTCACCTCTCTCAACCATTCAGCGCTCTAGCGCTCTCTCGCTCTCTCGCTCTCTCTCTCGCTCTCTCTCTCTCTCTCTCTCTCTCAACCATTCACCTCTCTCCCTCTCTCTCTTAACCATTCACCTCTCTCAACCATTCAGCGCTCTCTCTCTCTCTCTCTCTCTCTCTCTCTCTCTCTCTCTCTCTCTCTCAACCTTTCACATCTCTCCCTCTCTCTCTCTCTCTCTCTCTCTCTCACACCCTCACCCCCTCTCTCATTCCCTCTCTCCCAGCTTAGTCCTGCACTGTTCCCAGCCCTGCTCAGCACAGCAGTACGTGCTCACTCAGGCCCCCGGATGTTGGTTGTCCCTGCCAGCGGGATGAGTATGCGTCAAGGATTACATCATGGCCTGCGGTTTACCATGAATAAACTTGCCTAGTTTCATATGCCAGTCATTTCATAACTAAGCTATATGCCAAAAAGTGTGGCGATGGCCATTATATTGTCTTAATCCAGCCAGTCTACTAATTCGTGTTCCTTCCTGTGCTCAACATACGTTGGGTGGAATGTGCACCATACTACTAAAAGTGTGCATCTAGCCCCTTGCACAGTATGGCATTTCAATACAGGGTTGAAATTTAGTTGTGACCCCAACCTGAGACCCTAAACAGTGCTAAAACAGCACTGACTAACAGATGTTTGTTTACCCGGGAATACTGGTTATAAAATGCTCACCACCATGGGATTAACCATGCAGTCACCATTAGCTGTGTGTGAGGGAGGGATCATCTTCCAGTGCTACAACAGCAACCCTTGTTCAGAACTGCAATAGACTGCAATAGACCATCCTGGGCAACGTCACACCTGGAGCCTGTGTTCTCCAGTCACTTCCAGTACTTCTGACACTAGTTTCACCATGGCCATCCAAAACTGAAGCCTTCACATTTTCGCCTCATGGCGACTGCAGTGTGTCAGATTAAATGGTTAGCTTTAAAAGTAGACTTCTGACATTTTTCTCAAAAGTCATATAATGCAATGTGTAATATTATCAGCATAACAGTTTGAGTGAATGTAAATATTAGAATTTTTTAGTATTTTTTATGCTACTCCCATTTGACTGTAATGCCAGTGTGCAGTCAAACTCACATTTGAGGTGTGTTTGGGGTCATTACCCTACTGCAGCAAGAAACCTCTACAAAGATTCTAGCATGTGTTTCACTAGTGGTGGTGAATTATATACACTGCTCAAAAAAAATAAAGAGAACACTCAAATAACACATCCTAGATCTGAATGAATGAAATATTCTCATTGAATACTTTGTTCTGTACAAAGTTGAATGTGCTGACAACAAAATCACACAAAAATCATCAATGGAAATCAAATTTATGGATTTGGAGTCACACACAAAATTAAAGTGGAAAAACACTACAGGCTGATCCAACTTTGATGTAATGTCCTTAAAACAAGTCAAAATGAGACTCAGTATTGTGTGTGGCCTCCACGTGCCTGTATGACCTTCCTACAATGCCTGGGCATGCTCCTGATGAGGTGGCAGACGGTCTCCTGAGGGATCTCCTCCCAGACCTGGACTAAAGCATTCCGCCAACTCCTGGACAGTCCCTGTGGTGCAAACGTGACATGGGTGGATGGAGCAAGACATGTTGTCCCAGATGTGCTCAATCGGATTCAGGTCTGGGGGGACCGGGCGGTGCCAGTCCATAGCTTCAGTGGCCTTCATCTTGCCAGAACTGCTGACACACTCCAGCCACATGAGGTCTAGCATTGTCCTGCATTAGGAGGAACCCAGGGCCAACCGCACAAAGAATATGGTTTCACAAGCGGTCCCTGAGGAATCTCATCTCAGTAACTAATGGCAGTCAGGCTAAACTCTGGCGAGCACACGGAGGGCTGTGCGGCCCTCCAAAGAAATGCTACCCCACACCCATTACTGACCCACTGCCACCCAAACCAGTCATGCTGAAGGATTTTGCAGGGCAGCAGATCGTTCTCCACGGAGTCTCCAGACTCTGTCAGTTGTCCAACAATGTGGCTCAGTAGTGAACCTGCTTTCATCTGTGAAGAGCCACAGGTTGCCAGTGGTGAATTTGCCAATCCTGGTGTTCCCTGGCAAAATGGCAAGCGTCCTTCACGGGTGTTGTGCTGTGAGCACAACCCCCATCTGTGGACGTCAGGCCCCTATATCATCTTCATGGAGTCAGTTTCCTAACCATTTGTGCAGACACATGCACATTTGTGGCCTGCGGAGGTCATTTTGCAGGGCTATGGCAGTGCCTCTCCAGTTCCTCATTGCACAAAGCGAGAGATTACTATGTCCTGCTGTGCGGTTGTTGCCATCCTATTCTTCTCTGGCTTCCCCCGATCTCATACATATATTGTGTTTCGGCTTTCTCCTTTCCTCGCGGGGGAGAGGGAAGGAGGCGTCCTCCTTGCACAAAGGCGGAGGTAGCGTCCTGCTGCTGGGTTGTTGCCCTCCTATGCTTTCATCCACGTCTCCTCGGTGTACGGCCTGTCTTCTGGTAGCGCCTCCAGCCTCTGGACACTGCGCTGACAGACACAGCAAGCCCCTTCTTGCCTACAGCTCGCAATGATGTGCCCATCATGGAAGAGCTGCCATTACCTGAGCTGGTCCCGTGTGGGTTGTAGAGTCCGTCCTCATGCTACCACGAGTGAAAGCACCACCAACATTCAAAAGTGACCAAACATCAGCCAGGAAAGATAGGTTACTGAGAAAGTGGTCTGTGGTCCCCACCTGCAGAACCACTCCTTTATTGAGTGTGTCTTGCTAATTGCCAATAATTTCCACCTGTTGTCTATTCCATTTGCACAACAGCATGTGAAATTGATTGTCAATCAGTGTTGCTTCCTAAGTGGACAGTTTGATTTCACAGAAGTTTGATTTACTTGGAGTTATATTGTGTTGTTTAAGTGTTCCCTTTATTTTTTTGAGCAGTGTATATATTCAAAGTTCCTTCCAGCTAAAGAAGACCTACACAATGTCTATTCTTTTCCAGTAAGGGATGATAAACCTGCATGATCTTATTGGTTCCAGTGGTGACTGGCATACTAGTGTCCAAAACACAACATATGCTGTCTTATTTACCAAGGAACACTGGCATTGCTGTTACATACAGATTCAAATTTACTTATACTCAGTAAGAAATTAGTAAAGTACAAATAATTTTATATAAAAAAGGTCAGACTAATGTAGGTACATGCTGTCAGGGATCACTCTCTGGCCGCTAATGGCCAGGAGTTATCCCGGTTTGGCGGCGTGAGCTGCAGCAGCGCAATCACGCGTGCGTCAGCCCTTCACGGGCTTATTATGGTTTAGTGGCGACACCTGCGGGTGAGCCCTTATAAGCACACCTTCGGGGCTCACTCGGCAGCACTGCATTGTTACACATGCTGTCGGCTCAGCCTCACGCACGCTTATATGCGCTCGCGCTTCCGCCCGTGGGAATGCCATTTCGGAAACCAGCCCTTTTTGTTTGTTTATTTATTTGTAGGGACAACGGTACGTTCTGAGGGTATCAAGACCCTCAGACGGGGTCTACCAGGAGGTAGCTCGGTAAGCCAGGGCTCTAGATAGTTTAGGGTCAGTTTTTGTTCATTTTTATTTTGCTTTTATCGAGCTCCTCCGGCTGTTCTGAGCCACGCCCCGCCGTCTCGCACTCATGCCGTCATCCCCCTCTCTGCGATCGGAGGGAAACCTGATTCGGGCTCTGGGCACTGCGCATGCGCGAGCTCGAAGCACCGTCTGCGCATCGGAGGCACGCCGTAAGCACACGCTGAATAGCTGCGTCGTACGCTTACGGCGTGCATTTTCTTTTATTTAGTTTTATTAGTTATTTATATCCTAGTTTCGTTTTTCGTTTATTTATTTAGTTTTATTTTGGTTACAACAACCATCTGGAGCTAACTGCACTTGGGTCCCGCACCCATTTATATTTTTGTTTAATACGGTTCGTCATTTTTTTTATATGGTGAACCGTAACACATGCATTGCTTTAATAATACAAATTTCAGTATCTACATGGGAAAATATCTGTCATTGTAAAGTATGTGTTTGTTTGTTTTACTGTGGATTACTTTACACACGTATATTTTGTATTGGCATGTTAGGAATGATATAAAATGGAACTCCCTTTTGAAACAACATAAGGCAATTCCTATATTGTTTTGTTTCCCACCTTTCCAGTAACTAAGCAACATTTTCAGTACTAATATTACATTTTTAGTTTATTCTGTCACATTTTTTTTAAATATACTGAGAACACACCAAGCAGAACCAGCAGAAATAGAGCAACAATGTTATAGGATACCAGTTCCTGTAAACAGTATTCATCATGATGAGGTCCATCAATAATCACATTAAACCCAATATGTATTTATAAACAACAATGAGTGCAGTTAAAAGGGGTCTGCTGCTGTGCCCTGGTAGCAATACAGCTAGACTTTTATGCTAATTACAGAGGTTAATAAATCATCCTCAATGCTGAAATGAAAAGCATTACAGACTGGATAGTTATCAACAGGGTGACCACATTACGTGTCTCATAATGGGGTCTGCACTTAGGATAAGTAGCCTGCAGCTTTAAACATTACATGCATTATGGACAAACTGCAGAGATTGTTAGAGAGTCACGTTGAGATGTTAACTCACATTCCTGCCTTTCTACCATTGTATTTTATAATATAACTCATATTCCGTGTCACTCTGTTTCTCTCAAACACAAAATTGACATTTTTACTTGTTTTCTTTCGATGCTTTTTACTTAATTAACAAGAGTATGCTTGTACTTATGCCATATGTTATTACTGTCTGCTTAAATCATAGACCTACATTATTACAAAGTTTTCATTATGTTGTTATTATTACATTCTGTTGGCCATGTCTCCCTTTCTTGGCCATATGTGTGTGTGAATATATATATATATATATATATATATATATATATATATATATATATCGATATATATATATATATATATATATATTCATATATATATATTCATATATATCTATATATATATATATATATATATATATATAATGTGTGTGTGTGTGTGTGTGTGTGCTTGCTATTCCCCTCCTTGCTGCTAGGGGCAATAAGCACAATGACACTGCGGCGCACTCGAAAGAGAAGCTAGGGCCCTAGCTCTCCCACATCGAGGGGAATTTATAATAACAGCTATGTTTACTATTCCCGCTTCTGTAATTTGTGTTGTGGTTTTGTTTTGTGCAGACCTTGTCGAATAAAACTATGGTGATCTATATTGAACCTGCATTACAGAATTCCCCGCCAAACTAAGAAGACGGCAGGTCATCGCGCTACCCCCGGTTTGGTCCGCGCGCTCTGCGCTGCTGGAAAAATTTGACGGTAATCTCTGTCTATGCAGAGAAATTTTTTGGCAGTGCTCATCTTACTTGCACCAGTTTCCTCACTATGATGAATTTGAGCGTCTGGTGTTTGTGGGACAGGTTTGGTCCCTCTGCTAGCGGTGTACATGAGTCCACCAGTTGCCCCGTCAGGCTTGTTTTTGCTTGTTATTTGCAGGATCCCCAGCTCACCAGCGGCCGGAAGGTTCTGGTCAAGCTCCGATTAGTGCCCATTAGCTCCGTATCTGAGCATGCTAGCTCAGTTGTTGAGCATGTTAGGTCAATACTTGAGCCCGCTAGCGCTGTAGCTGAGCACGCTGCGCCTGTCAGCTTCATAGATGAGCAGTTATCGCCCTGTAGCTCAGTGCCTGAGCAGTTAGAGCTCAGTAGCCCAATACTTGGGCCCGCTAGCTCCATGTTTGTGTATGTTAGCTCAGTAGATGAGCATGTTAACCTTGTGTCTGGGCCTGCTAGCTCTGTATCTGAGCAGGCCGCGCCTTGCGGCTCCGTGGCTGAGCCGTTAGCGCCCTGTAACTCAGTACCAGAACAGTTAGCGTCCAGTGGCCCAGTACCTCAGCATATTCGCTCCATAGTTGAGCACCTTAGTTCCATATTTGGGCTTGTTAGCTCCGCATTTGAACACACTAGCTCAGGACTCAAGCCAATAGTGTCCAGCAGCCCTGTATTTGAGCACGCTAGCTCAGTACCTGAGCCGACAGCATCCAGTAGCCCTGTATTTGAGTACACTAGCTCAGTACTTCAGCTGATAGCATCCAGTACCCCTGTATTTGAGCACGCTAGCTCAGTACCTGAGCCGATAACATCCAGTAGCCCTGTATTTGAGCACGCTAGCTCAGTACATGAGCTGATAGCATCTAGTCCTGTATTTGAACATGCTAGCGCAGTAACTGAGCCGATAGCGCCCAGTAGCTCAGCATTTGAGTGCGTTAGCTCTGTCGTTGAGCAAGTTAGCTTACATTTGAGTGTGTAAGCTCCGTATATGAGCAAGTATGTTTAGTGTCTAGGCCTGCTAGCTCCGCATCTGAGCACGCTATGCCTCATAGCTCTGTAGATGAGCCGTTAGCATCCTGTAGCTCAGTACCAGAGCAGTTAGCATCCCATAGCTTATTAACTGAGCAGGTTAGCTTTGAATTTGAGCATGCTTGCTTAGTACCTGAGCCAACAGCGTCTAGTAGCCTTGAGTTTGTTCATGTCCACTTCGTATTTGAGTGCACTAGCTCCATAGAAGAGCAGTTAGCATCTCGTGGCTCAGTCTCTGAGTCATTAGCGGCCAGTAACCCAGTATCTGTATGTGAGTATGTGAGCTTAACTTTTGAGCATGTTAGCCTCACATCTAGGTCTGCTACCTCTGAATCTGAGCCCGCTGCACCTCATAATTCCGTAGATTAACTGTTAGCGCCCTGTAGCTCAGTACTGGAGCAGTTAACGTCTAGTGGTCCAGTATTTCAGTGTGGTAGCTCCATATGTGAACACGCTAGCTCTATAAAGGAGCTATTAGCACCCCATAGCCCCATGTTTGAGCATGTTAGCGTCATGGATGTTAAGTCCGTAGGCATGTCGTTAGCATCGTTTAGTTCCATATCCGAGCGTGCCACGCCTTTTGCTTTTGTGTTTTAGCAGGATAGCTCTAAATCTGAGTTTTTTAACTCTGTGTCCTAGCAGGTCGCGCATCATAGTCCCGTATCTGAGTTTGTGGTAACCCGTAGCCACAGACATTTGTGCCGACTCCCACTCCATGGACATTTGCACCGACTTCTGCGCCATGGACATTTGCATCTGTTCCCGTGCCAGCGCCGAGGTCATCTGTTCCCGTGCCAGCGCCGAGGTGCTCAGTTCTTGTGCCTGCGCCAAGGGTGTCTGTTCCCGTGCCTGTGCTGAGGGCGTCTGTTCCTGTGCCTGCTCCGAGGGCATCCGTTCCAGTTCCCGAGCTCGTGCTGAGGGCGTCCATTTTGGAGGCCTTGCCAGAGGCCATATGTTCCTGATTGGCCTTGCCAGAGGGCGCATTTTTCAGTGAGACCTTGCCTGAGGCCACATGTTCCAGTGAGGCCTTTCCAGAGGCCGTTTGTGCCCAGGAGGCCTTGCCAGAGGCCGTTTGTTCCCAGGAGGCCATTCGTCTCTGAGAGGCCAGCCTGGAGGCCATCTGTTCCAGAGTGGTTATCTCAGAGAACGTCCAGGACGCCTCACTCCCCCCCAGGCACCTCCCCAAGAGAAAACCATCTGACAAGGGGAAAAAGCCCGAGGGGCCATTTGTATAGAAGCCCTGGCTCTGTCTCGGGCTGCTTTGGGGGGTAGGATATGTCATGGATTGCCTCGGACTTGGGCTTACAATGCCCCTCCTCGCCACTAGGGGCGATCCAGACAATGACATTTGCGGTGCTCCACCGGACTGTGGAGCACCCAAAGGAGAATCTAGGGCCCTGGATAGGATTGTTTTCAGGTGTTGGTGACTGTATTTAAGCAGGACCCTAGCTCTCCCACATCGAGGGGAATTTACAATTACAGCTGTCTACTATGGGTGGTCACTCATGTCAGCAGCAGGGACCGCTTCTGTTTTGTGGTTTTCGCAGTAAGCCTATTATGTTTACTGTTTTCACAGTAAGCCCACTTTGTTCACAGTTTCGCGGTAAGCCAGCTTTGTTCACAGTTTCGCGGTAAGCACACTATGTTTACTGATTTCGTGGTAAACCCGCTTTTGTTCACAGTCTCGTGGTAAGCTCGCTTTTGTTCTCGATTTCACAGTTTCGTGTACTGTGGTATGACCACTTCTGTAATTTGTATTGTGGTTTTGTTTCGTGCAGACCGTTGTCAAATAAAACTATGGTGATCTATATTGAACCTGCACCCGTCTCCATTCCTCCCATTAGGCCCCGGCGTTACATATATATGAAACAAAGAATTTAATTGTAAATTATGGTGGAAAATAAGGATTTGGTCAATAACAAAAGTTCATCTCAATAATTTGTAACATGACTTTTGTTGGCAATGACAGAGCTCAAACGTTTCCTGTAAGTCTTCACCAGGTTTGCACACACTGTAGCTGGTATTTTGGCCCATTGCTCCATGCAGATCTCCT